>VZTX01004451.1:17205-42460 GCA_013400915.1 Pardalotus punctatus | reverse complement strand
ATATATTAAAATATTTATATATATATGAACTACCAGTTCAAAGACAATGGTGAAATCTGTGACCCAGTTTTGGTGGAATAAGAATTGGTCTGGTAAAGTCTGATTGAAATGAGCTTTGTAACCAGAAGCTGGCTTCAAAGTAATGGACTCATCACTTTCAGGTTTTGAGATGGTTAGAAAAGCTTCTTTTATGTGTTGTTTAGTGGAGAAAAAAGTCAATGTAGTGAAGTACAGCTTGTGGAGCACCTGAAAGCCGAACATTGATTAATAAATCAACTGTATGTAGAATTGATGTGATTGATCTGTTAATGTTAAAAGCCAAACATGCAACTTGAGAAAGTGAAGTTAAATATTGTCACTTCAAACTACCACAGGAGTTATTATCAATTTAGTGAATTGCTTAGCTTGACATGTGATTATGTTGTTCTGTAGGTCTTGCTTTTTGTTAGGAAGCTGTGGGGTGTACCAGAGACTGCTTTGTGTCATATAATCCCAGGTGGTGATGGCAAAAGGAGCAAAATTATTTTCTAGTTGAGTATTGTGAGTGCTGGAATGACCACATTGGCTCCTCTGTGGTGAACAGATTTCCACCTGCATTTCTTTCGTGACCTTCTGCTGTGTTTAATCTTCTTAAGACCTCTTAAGTCAGAGTATTTTTTGATACCTCCCTGCTGTTAGGTCAGAGTGGTGGTTTGGGGGCCTGGGTCAGGTTTGTGTGGATGATTCCGTGGGAGCAGTGTGGGTGTGATAGGGCACAGGAATAGAAATGTAACTTTCCTAAACAATTTCACTTGCCACTGGCTCCCACAGTGAGTCTTTTTTGTGATTCCCTTCTCCTGGGGCTGTAATCGTGGAGCAAGATCAGCTTCTCATTTCCTGTTGTTCTGTGGGAACCCAGGCTCTGTTGGCAGTCCCTGCTCAGTTTATGAGCTCCATGTTCCATGGGCTCGGGTTGTTTTGCATCATGATCTGCTCCCTTGCTCTGTGTAAGTCCAGATTTACGGGTGTGAAACTCTAAGAAGGCAAAAGAGTAAAAAATACCATTCCCTGCTCAAGGCCATCAGACTGGTGGCAGCTGTTCTGCAAGGACCAGGGTGTGCAGCTCACCTTTCCTGTGACTTCCTTGCCATGTGTGTCTTTGTAAGAAGTGCTGGATACTGGAAATAGGACAGGCCACATGGTTTGCAGCAGTCACACTGAGGAGGTACAGGAGGGGGCTTTAAGGTGACAGATTTTGGCTTTCATAACATTAGGTTTGTTCATTTTGTTTCACAAGTGATTTATTAACAGCTTATGTAACAGCTGACATTCAGTACAATAGGGAAAACACCCTGCAGATCCTTTGAGGTGAATGGAGTCCGGTTCAGTTTGTTTGTTTTGTCCTCTGCTGGCAAAGGCAGATGTTCCAAAAGCATGCTGAATGTCAGGCCTGTGCGTGCATGATTTTCTAGTCAGTGACTGCTGTAATAAAACCTAAACTTGGCAGCTTGTGCTGCTTCCTAGACCTAACGAGAAAACTGAGCATGAGGTTCTTACCATGTTAGAAATTAACCTTGATGAGTGCAATCTATTTTCCACTTATCCTCTTAGAGAGCACACCTTTCTCCAGTGAATAGTTTGTATTTCTGCAGAAGTGTTTATCTTTAGAAGTGTCCTCATGCCTACTGAACAAATACCACTGATTAATACTTGATTCCCATTAAGAAGAGTTTTTGGTGCAGCATAAGAGGAACTTCAAAAGGAAAAAGTATAAATACTAGTGGAAACTGTTCTCTTAAAACTGTTTTCTATTCTTCTAGAATTTGTTATTTGTACTAGACTCTACTTACACTGCAATGCCTGATTTATGCCTGGTTGTTTTAATTTTCTTTCTTCAGGAGAAGGCAAAGAAGAAATCCTGAAAGTTACTTTTGAAGAACTGAGACAAGCTGTGGCTTTGTATGCTGCAGCCATGAGGAAGATGGGAATAAAAGTAGGAGACAGAGTTGTGGGTGAGTAATTTTTTTAAAGGACGGGAGGTGGATTTTTTTTTTTTTTTAGTGTGCTAGTGAGTAGTCAGAGTTACAGAAACATGAATATGAAATAGTGCTTCACAGAACATTTCACAAACATTCTAAAGAAAAGGTTCTTATGCAGCTGTATTTACATTTGTAGGAAATGCATTTCTAGAGGGAAGAAACCTAGATTAGCCGGCAGGCTCTCTAGCACTGAAGGGGGAAGGAAAATGCTTCATTCACAAAGGTCTGCTTCAGAATCACTCTGTGGAATCAGTGGTGGTGGAGACTCTGCCTCTAGCTGAGCCTTGACTCAGGTCTGGCAGATTCATGTGGGGCAATCTGGGAAATCATGGTCCAAGACTGGTTGTCCTGGTGCCCCTGGCCAACTCCTGGCCCTGTGGCCCCAGGCAATCCAGTGCTCTGTGAGCTTCACATCTGGAGGAGAGAACTTGTCCTGTGGCCATTCTGGTGGCAGGGAGCAGCCAGTGGTCAGTAACTCTTCAGGTCACCACTGCAGAGATTAGGAGTTGGAGCCCTGTGATCCTTCCAGTAGCTCACCACATCTTCTGCAGATTTCCCGTCACGAGACTGTCGTGTGGTTCTTTCCACATAAACAGGTTTTTGTCTTGTTCACAACTTGTGCAGTGTGCTGTCCAGGCATGGAAAGGAGTTACATTTATTTCTAAATTGCTGGTTTTGCTCTTCTGGTGGAGCTGCTTCACCTTTTTGTGTGCTCTGTACCGCCCTTCAGAACTGTAATATCCTTGAAGCTCCTTGGCTCCTGCCTGGCCATTCTGCTGCTGTGTGTATCCACTGTACTACTGGAGTCCCATGTTCTTGGAGTAACCCCAGGCCATTATCCTAAATAAGTGTGTGTAAACTCTTAGCTGATGCAAACCCAAAGTCATGAAACTCTTGGTTTGTTTTCTGCATGGTGCAAACTTGAACCCATTTCTTGAAAACCAAATTTTAAACCTGCAAATATGACCTGGAAAAGTGAATCTACTCAGTAGAGCTCATTTCTTGCATATGGTATGAGTATTCTCTCAAACTGGCAGCCAAACATTAAATTAGCACAGCTGGTGGCTTGGTTTTTAATATGGAATTAGAGCTAAATCCTTAATTAGGGATGAACCATACAGTGAAGTTGACAAGGTTTGTCTGAATGAAGATGAAGATACTTGAATTTTAGCTCAGTTTTCAACCTTAATGCTGTCACATTCATATCTGACCGTTGCTTGAGCAGCAACAGCAGGGAAAATGTACTCTGTAGCTGGAGAAAACAGATACAGCTGTAGCCTGTGCTAATAATGCTATTATAATTTTAGTAACACTTAGTTAATGACTGTCTTGTTTACTACAACTACAGGCTGGCTGATTTTTGAATATTTTTTTCTTTGGCAGCTGGCTTACCTCTCATTTAAATAAAAAAGCAGAGTTGTTAATTTAAAGTAGTACACCTTAGATACTTCAATGGGGTCTCAACTTCTTTCCTACGTTTCTTTCCTGTGCCAGAGGGTATTGGCAGTCCTTGGAAGAGCTCAACTGTAACATTGTAGTCAGAGGTTGAATCTTCTCAAACTCAGTTGGGGAAGAGAGATTAACCACTGGGTGGGAAAGCTGAGTCCTACACCCACTTGTGGTATCAAAAATCAGGCTCTCTAAAACTTGTCAAAATCCACTGGGATGTGATTTGTTCCAAAACTTAGAGCAGATGGCAGAGCAATTCTTGGTGTGGTTCATAGTAGTAACACAGGGTATGCTTCTACTGCTCCTGAAAAATCAGCCTTTAAATAGAAGGGAGATATTCCATGAACTTTATTACAGCTGCCTAACATGTAGTCAGCCTGTCAGGTTCTCATGCCCTTTGTTGACATTTTCTCTTAAAATCTTGAGCTGTTAGAATTACACATGACACCATCGCTGTTGTTTTCCTGTGAGCTTCATCTCCATGCTTTACTGCCTCTAAGACAAGACTGCTTTAACTTCTCATTATGCTTAACCTACCCCCTAGTTTGTTCAATACAATTTATGGTTGCATGATGACAGTAATAGTATGTTAAAGTCGGAGGTGGGTGAGTGTGGGTGGACAGGCAGTGGTGTCAGCGCTTTTCCAGCTTGATTTCATCCAGTCTTCCCTTTCCATCACCGAGGAGAGAGCAGCTAATAGTGAAAATAATTGGAGCAGATGTGTTGTGAAACATATTTCTTCCTCTGAAGATGTCTTGCAGTACTGTCAGTGATGCTTGAACAGTTGGAAGAGACTAACAATGCCTACTGCAGGCTGCACAGATCCACATGGGAGGTGCTCCTGGTCTCCCACTGGCCATCTGGCAAATAATAATGACTGAAATAGGAATAAAATAAAACTTGGAGGATGTTTCTTGTCTCTGGACAGGTTGTTTCTACTCTATCCCTGTAGCCAGCTTTGCTCTCTTACAAGCCAACAGTAAAAAACAATGTGGTCTTCCCCATGTGCTCACACAAAAACATCCTCGACAAAACATCAATGAATTACATTGTTTAAAGCTGGTATTTTAGCTATAGCAACTGTATTAGCCCTGCTTGCTTACGTGGGTTTTAAAGCTAGCTTTGTAAGAAGATTAGTGTGGTACTAATAGTGTCAGGCCACAGTGATATTAGGCAGGGTGGTCACTTCAAGTCCTACAGGAGTATGAAATGCTGTGTTAACACTGAAAAAGGAAACTGGAAGTCTGGTTTCTGAACTCTGTTCAGTTTGAGAGCTGGTGTAGCTCAATACTATGACATTGAGAAGATATTTCAGTTACTGCTCACAGTTTTCCTTTTTCCTGGTGTATTCTTTCAAGGCTCAGACAAAATCTTTGATGCAAGGTCCCATTTCAGTTGTTGATTTTTTTATTTTTTTCCATGCAGATAACTGAATGTATGGATGCCTCTTTTTCCAAGTACACCTTTATTAAACTTTATGAAGGCATCAGGTTCTTGCATGGAATGTGTTCTAAATGCTCTGAGAAATTAGACTTTTGCCATAGTTCTCAGCATGATTATATCAAACTTTTGGACTACAGTTTTTGCCTATTCTGTTGATCAAGTGCTGCAGTGTAAATGAACACATGTAAGTGTAATCTTGGTGTGTGCTAGATTAAGCAAATAGCAACTGACAGAAAATGCTGAGGCACTTACAGTCCTGAACAGATCAGGCTGTAAGTGCCTCTTAAAAAAATCCAGACTGTTTTTTAAAGTACCACTTGTCCTGCTTTGAGATTTCACAGGTTTTATGGCAGGTAAAGCTTTCATTTCTCTGTTTTTATGGAGATTGTACACATTTTTATGAGTCAGGAGGAGTGCTGCTGGGACCCTCGTGTGTCACACTCTGATATTCCTTCTTGGTGAGTTCCCAGCTGCTGTGTTTTGAGCCCTTTATTTAATTACTTCCTAGTTAACCCAAAGTAGGAAAATCCTTTTCTTTCTAATAACAGAATGTAGTTTTCACCTTTTTTACTACTTTAAAGAAAAGGATAAGTTAATGCAGAGGTAGAGAAATACCTTCTGTAGCCTTTCCCATGCTGACAAATTCTAGTTTTGATCCTTAGCTGCAATATTACATCAAGGAACATGGAAGCTCTAGTTAAATATGTGAACAAACATGATAAATATTTAATTTAGCAGTACCATTCTGTAGCACAGAGCTGCTGTACATAGGTCACTGCTCTGTGACTCCTGCCTGATGTTAATCCAGCTAAAGAAGCTGCCTTTTTCATCCTCTTTGTCAGCAACATTCCTGTTTCTCCAGTTTTAGACACTCGGGCCCTGTGTCAGCCCTCGGAGTGCCCCAAGGAGTGTGCTGGCATCTCGAGGGGCACAGTCAAATTCAGGGAGCTTTGCATACATGGCAGTTGTGATCAGCTTGAAAATCTGAGATGTGAGAGGAAGAAAAAAATTTATAATTCCTTCTAAATGAGAATCCAGTTTTAATCTGCAAGACTGGCAGAAGTAGTTTGTGTTGTTTAGCTGCTGGGAGAAAAGGAGCATGAGTTCTTACACTGCTGTGGTTGGAAGATCTCCAGCCAGAATTGTCCTGTATTTTTATCTGTGGTGGTGTTAGGACAAATCTGTGAGATCCCAGAGAGCAGCAAGGCTTCAGTGATGGGGTGAAGATACAGGAATGCAGAGTCAGTTGCTGTGCATGTTCCATACCTTTGGGCAGTTCTGGCTGTCATCCTCCAAAACTCAAACACCACCTCAAAGCCAGCTGACAAATGAGAGTAATGATTTAATTGTCTGGCTCACAATAATCAGCACAGACTTGTGTTCTTGCCTCGAGGGCTTTTGTGTAGGAGTGGTGAAAAGGAGAATTGCTTAGAATAGAACTGAAGCATGTAAGCTGTGGCCAAGGAACACCTGTCCAAAGCACAGGGAGACATCTTTCAGTTTTCCTTGCACTCTGGGCCCCTGATGATCCCAGCCAAGAAATGCTCAGTGGAAATATTTGGCATCAATTAAAGAACTGCTTTCGTCACGCAAAATGACATTTTGGTCTGTTCTGGTTCATATATTTCAAATTATTTTGGGAGGAAGATTTGTCTCCAGAGAAAAATCACTAAGATTTTGGGATACTCTGTCTTGCATAAACTTTGACCCCAAGGGAAAAATAGCAAAATAATTAATGCTTTTAGGGGCATGAGCTTTTGCTGCACTTGATGTGCTTAAGAACTTTACTGAACAAAACACTATCAGCTGTAGGCAGCTCTAGGGAGTAATTGATATATTAACATGGCATGAGGCTTTTATTCACAGTTGTGTGTTTTCCAGAAATTGTTGGGCTTAAGGCATAATGCTGTTTTAAAAAGTTACCACTCCCAAAAATATGGCTGCTTTTGGTACCTGAAATGGCACTGCTGATTTAAGAAACTGATTTCACGGGTTTTTGAAGGAGGAAGAATCTCAATTTAAGACTTAATTTTCAAGTTTACTTTTTACAAAATTGAAAAAGGATGGATTTTTTTTTTTTTTATCTGTGTAGAAAAACCTCACAAAAATCCATCTTGGTGTCCTCCTCATTGATAATAATGTAGCAGAAATTGCTGTTAAGTTGTGTGATCTTAGTTCCTGTCCTGATATTTACATCCATAAATATCCTTCTTTGAGAAGATGAGTGTTTGCTGTCTGGTAGATACTTGTGGTGCACCTGCAGTCCAAGATCTCAGTGCCCACCACTGCTGTTGAACAGGTTGGAAAGCATTTTTATTGCCATTTAAATGTTGCTTTCAAATGCAGAATCTAATTAGATCTCAGAGTACTGCAATTAGGCCCATCCTGTGCTTTTTTAAAGTACTTAGACCATCTTTTTGGTTGCTTAAGGAGGGTGATCTGAAACTGCAGATCTTTGATCCACCTCAGTGCAGTTTGTGAATTCCAGTTGCATGTTTTCATTTGTGGGCTGGATTCTGAGCAGTGCAGAGTCAGGCTCAGCCACCCAGCACCCTCTGGTGAGTTGCTCAATTTGAGCTCACTGAAATGAAAATTTGACTTTCTTGACGTTAATTTATTCTGTATGTCGTGATAAATTGAATTTACATCTGGAAATCTTGCCACAAGCTAATGTGAGAAACCTGAAAAGCCACATTGGTGTGGGAATGTTCCAGGGCTTGTCCCAGTGTGTTACTCCCTTATCAGCCGAGACACTGGTTTTGCTTGTTTGTGTTTAAGATTCTGGCAGTGTTTACCAGACAACTTTGTGAAGCTGAATCTCTGCTCTTGAGCTTTCCTTACAGATACTTGTTCTTTCTCTAATATCTGTTCCTGCAGACTTGTTTTATTCCCCTGCATGCTGCTGTATTCTTAGTCTTTGTAACCTAACTAATCCACTAATTTTTTCTCCCCATTACTCTTTTCAGTGTGCTGCCCTCTTAGCCTGAAAGGCTCCTAATTAAGCAGGAACATTTGTCAATTTGGAGTAGCATTGTAGATAAAAAGCCGAATACAAATAATTTTATTAATAGATTTATTACTAATTCCTGGTGTAAACTAATTTGACTTCCAAATAGGACATGGATTGTATGGAAAACTTTTAACAGGTGCTTCAGTCTAAGATTTTGCTTTTTAAAAAATCTGTTTACTGTATAGATGATAACATATTTATTTTTTAGTGTTGTTCCACCTCTAACCATTCCCCCTCTGCCCTAGGTTACTTGCCCAACAGCATCCATGCAGTGGAAGCAATGCTGGCTGCTGCAAGCATCGGTGCTATCTGGAGCTCCACGTCCCCAGACTTTGGCATTAACGTGAGTAGCCTCAGTGCCTGTGCAGAGCAGCCCTCCTGTGTCTCACACGGATGCTGGGGTGACAAATCCAAGTGGCAGATGGATTCTGTTCCCTTCAGCCTTGCTGCCACCTCCTGGCACAGCCGAGTACTCCGGGCTTTTTCCAGCTGCCACCGACTGCACAAACCCGCTCGCTTTCGGTTGTCAGCACCGATTTTCAGCTTGGTGATTTGAGCAGCTTTAGCTACTCGCTGTTGGGATATTTTCAGATGGACTCCTTAGTCACAATGATCATTTATTATATTAAATATGCAAACGAGCAGCAGTGCAACAGAGTTGTCTGAAGCTTGGCTCTTCTTCCCAAATCCTGCCCCAGGCTGCTTAGCCACGCTCTGGTTTCTTTACCTGAGTACTCCCATCCTTTGCCTCCTGTGTGGGTGAACTCAGCACCACCCTGGCTGATCTTTTCCTGAAGGCTTTATTTGCCAACAGTGAGAAATCTCCTGCTAATGTCACTAACCTGATTAACTCTTTTTAGGGTAGAAATAAATGCTGTGTGTGAAATCAGGGCACCTCTGTTTGGATGTCATGAAGGCTTTGGGAATATATTCTGCTTCCTTTGGAAAGTCTTTAGCACGTAACAGGTTTAAATCACTTCTGAGAAGGGGTGTTGAACCTTTCCTCTATCTCAGAGGTTACATATGAAAAACACAGTGTTTGTGCATTGCACAGTATAGAGAAAAATGTTTTTAGATAATAACCTCAATTTTGGTGTTTAACCCCAGTGGCTGGGAAAATATATGGAACAGTCCTTCCTGGGTTAGCACTAGAGGGCAGCAGCATTCCATATTCCTAGACTCGAGGGTCTATCATTGGGAAAAAATTATTTTAAAAAATCATTACAGCATGTAATGATCAATCTGTTCTACAAATATTTTCTGCTTGCTCAGAAAACGATGTTGTGGAGTATTTTCTGTGCAATGTGATTCGATCTCATCTGAGGGAAGATTGTTCATTTTACTTGGATTACAAAGAACTGGTATGTTTTCTGTCTGTGATGGTGTACTGTTGTTTTCAGTGCCCAGCTTCTATTTTTTTGTGTTAGTTTTTAAATGAAACTTGGCCTTGGAGGTGCAGTGCCATCAATATTATTTATTTTCTGCTGGCAGCGTGTGTTGGCACGAATTCAATCCTAAAATCCTGAGGGATATCAGCAGAGCTCCTCAGAGACATTGGCTTCCACCACAGGAAAAGCTATTCCTCCTGTGAAGTTGCATTAGTCCTATTAATATAAATGAAGATTTTTGTGCTTGGAGAAATAGTGTAGCTTTTTCAACATCTGAAGTCCAATTGTGTATATATATTTTGTGAAGCTTAGAAATGTCACTCCTCAGAGCTGCCTACACACTGCAGGCTCTGAATGCCATCCATCCAAAGGCTTGAAGCGCTGAGGAAGTCTGCTGTCAGAGAACCACCGAGCTCCTCCCACGCACACTGCCACTCTTGGCAGCTGCTGCTTCATCTCTAGTCCCTGTTATCCATTTCCATAAATTAATGGAGAGTGCTGCTCTGTGGCCTGTGCATGAGGAATGCTTGGACTGATAAGTTTGTGAAGAAGCTCAGCTCTCAGGATGGGGTGAGAAACCTTTGGTGAGCTCCAGCTCCGTTCATGGGGCCCTGCACAATTTTTTTGACTGAACTAGAGGCTCATGGAATAGAACAAGCCATATCTGCTACACCTGAGCTTTTTGTGGAAGGAATTCCTTGCTGAGCCATCTGCTTGGATTAAAGTTCCAGTGTAGCAATTACATGTTCCATCTGTTTGTATTGCCTTTGTATCATATCAGGCTGCCCTGGGGGATTTGGTGCTGCCAGTGCTAATGAATCTAACTGGGTGTGTTAGCAGATTTGGTAGGACCCTGAGAATTGGAGCCATCTCTGTTTCTGATTCACACTTCTCTTCAGATTTGATTCCTCTGTTTAGAATACCCTTAGTTCTCATCGGTCTTAATCTTTTAACATCAGGCAGGATGGAAATGGGATGTGTGTGCTCTGCACTCAGCATGAGGATATGTACACACACTAAATGCACACAGCACGTGTGTGGCTGCTTGCTCTGTTCTTAGAAAATTGTACAAAGAAGGAGGTATGAGAAAATATCCAAGAAGCAGGAAATGTGACTTCATACTCCCTTAGAGAGTAACTGTAATGTATTAGTCAAATCTCCATTTCTGAGTTTGTTAGGTAACACATTAGGGGCTTCTTAAAAACCTGTTCTGTCACCAGAACAGATTCTGGTGATATGTTTTAAAGTAATAGATACATTTGAATGCCAGTGCGTTGTCACTGTATTTTCTTACAATGTGAACAAGGAGGAGGTGCATCTTTGATGGGAGGGAAAGCTGTTAAGTGATGTACTCAGCACATACATTTGTATTTAGCCATATCCCTGTACCTTAGCTGTGGTGTTCAGTGAGCTTTCCTGAGGAGACAGCATGGAAAAGTTGTCAGGACAGGACTCCTGTCCTTTCACAGCAGATTTTCTTGCAACCCTGGGCAGCCCACTTTGGAAAGGAGTTTAACAGAGATGAGCTGATTGTGATGTTTTTGCATTCATCTTCTGATTTGGTAATAATTTGTTTCTCATTTTGGCTGTGAAGTAGAGGGCAAAACAGAAAACAGAAGAATAAAGAGTGCTGGGAAGAAGCAGCAGATGACTCAAGTCTGATTTCTGCATTATGATTTAGGAGATTGTTCTTGAGCAGTTAGCTGACAATTTTACAGTATTGTGTAATCTTGTAGTTCTTAATGCTTCAAGTAATGGAGCTAGAGTGGTTTGAACATCAGTGTGCAGAGAGCTTTTATTGAAAGGATTTGCTTCTTGCTGTTGAATACAAAAAGATCCATTTCTGGTAGGCTGCTGCATGCAGCGTCCATGGGAAAAAGTAAATGCCAGAAGGGTTTTAATATCAAAAAGGATGATAGCTGTGGTAAATTCCTGAACACAGCGTAAGCTGGAGGAGACACCTGAAAATTTAGCATTTGAATGGTTGTGCCACAGAGATTCTGAAGGAGCTGTGGTATCTTTTGTTGGTAGTCTGTGTGTGCTCAATATCAATTTATTTTGCTAAAGAAGTGGTGCAGTTTCCTTTGGTAATGGTGGCAGAACAAAGCTGCTGGTTCATGTGAAGGGCCCCTCACCCCATAAATATTTCTCCCCCAAGACTGGTGCTGTTTGGGAGACCTGGGGCTCGTGGAGCTCCTTCCTGCAGGGGCAGCCAGGAGTCCTGGGCACCTGTCAGTGCCCAGCTCCTGCTCACATCACAGGTGCTTGTCCTCCTTGCATGAGTCTACACCTGACATAAAGTGGGATTTTTAGCTGTTTAGAGACCTTTGTGAGCTTGGCCCTTCCGTAAAGGGTGCTCTGTGATCCGTGGGGATTTTAGTGGTTGGTCTGTTTGGGGGTCATGAAATGGATTCTTACAAACCTGTTGCACTTCAGAGATGGTGTGTGACTGACAGACAAGCAGGCAGTCTTTAAACAACTCTCCCGTTAATCCCTATCCTTATTCTCTGCTTGAATTGAAATTTGCATTTAGCACCCACTGAAATTTCCTATTGTAGGAGTTAATTTCATGTTTTTAACACGTTTTTCTCTTTTTCCCTAGGGTGTGCTGGACAGGTTTTCCCAAATTCAGCCTAAGCTCATCTTCTCTGTTGAAGCTGTTATATACAATGGCAAAGAACACAACCACTTGGAAAAGCTGCTGAGGGTGGTAAAAGGTATTTCACTGCATCCCACCTGCTCTGTAGTTCTGTGAGCACTCAGCCTGCACTGCCACTGCTTGTTGCTGTCCTTCCTTCTTTACAGGGTCAGTGTGGCCACTTAGATTTTCAGAGCAGAGTTGGGTAAAAGCTAAATGATCTTTTCTGTAATTCGAACAGCCTTCTGCTTGCTTAACTTTAATAGATCGTCAGAAATTTGCCAACAGTAGAAGCAGGGCAACAGGGGCTGATGATTTTGTTTTTAAGCTCAAGCAAAGTGCTGCTGAAGACAAATGTGGAGGTATTGCAGCACTAAAGCTTGCAGATTTACACATAAAAGGCTAGAAGCATTGAGGACATTATTTCTTGGGTAACAATTTAGTGTTCTGGGGTTTCAATACTCAGTGCATCAGAATTATTTCTGTTACTTAGTGCATTACACTGTATGATTCGATCAGGCAGAAAAGACCTTTGGTTATGTAACTGAAGGTAGGAAATAATTGTTTTCTTCCTCTTCCAGGGCTTCCAGACCTAAAAAAAGTGGTGGTGATTCCATATGTATCTTCTAGAGAAACCATAGATATTTCTAAGATTCCAAACAGGTAACGGGAGCACTACTGGGTACAGAGGTGATCTTATATGTGGGCTGGGCTAATGCTTTCAGAAATTTTTGAAATGTTCCTTTTCCCCCCCTTCTTCTGCAGTGTCTTCTTAGAAGATTTCCTTGCCACTGGGAAAGGAGACCAGGCTCCCCAGCTGGAGTTTGAGCAGCTGCCTTTCAGTCATCCTCTCTTTATCATGTATTCCTCAGGCACAACAGGGGCACCGAAATGCATGGTTCACTCAGCAGGGGTATGTCCTCCCTCCTGGGGCTGCACTGTCTGTGCTTAACTCTTTGGGTTGCATTTTCCCTTTAACAGTATCACACCATGATGTATTTTGAGGAGGAATTGATTGCTGACAGGTTTTCACGAACTTGCAGTGAACCTTTTTGTTTATTAGCAGCTATTTGAAAGCAGGTGTGGATTGATAAGGATATAAAATGCATTGGTTTAGGGATCAGTGTGGAGACCTTTCAGATTCCAGGTGTTCCCTGGGAGCAAGTGTCATTTACAAAAGCACCACTAGAAGTAGCCTGACTGATACTTGAAGAAGAAAAGTCAAAGAAATTGAGTTGGGTGTTTGCAACTGATTTTTTTTGAACACTGTTAGCTTGAGGCCCACAGGGAGCTTGTGGTTTTTCCTATCCAGATAAATTTTTTACCTTGACCTTTACTTCATGTTTATCAGTTCACAATATGTCATCCTCATCAATCTTTTTTTAAGGAGGGAGGCCAGAAGGTTGGCATCTCCTTGAGATAGGTTTTGCTTTGTATGGAATCTGTGCTTTAGGCAGTGTCTTGTGGCTAAAGGCAGGATCTGATACTGGTGCCAAAATGACCCTTGCTCCTCATGTGCTTTCCACTCACTGTTGATGTTCTAAAGCTTTTAGAGGGAGTGACTGCAGCAGTGTTGAAAGTTGAATTCTGCTATAATATAATACTTAATAGAAGGCTGGGTTTTTCCCCTTCAGATGGGCAGGATGTGTTGTTTTGAGCATTTCCACCAATGGGTATAAATGGAACTGCACACCTATTAGCCAGTCCATCACTTCTGCTGTTTGCTCTGCAAGTCAGGACGAGCATCCTGCAAGGCTGGCTGGCCTGAGGGCAGGATCCTTTGATGCTGTGCCTGTAGTGTGTATGTTCTTGCCTCTCTTTGATGGCAAGGACTGCAGGATTTGCCCCCAGACAAATCCCCTGCTGCCTGTAAACACTCTGCTTTAGGTATTATCAGTAGGAGATCATACCAGGCAGCACGTGACATACAAAATGGTCCCTTTGGGACACAAATCCAATGTTTGTGAAGAAGAAAGGAGGTGGATTTTTGAAGTTTGACAGCTGTTTTGAAGCTGTGCTGGCTTTAGACTGGTTAAGTACTTGCAGAGGTGGATTAGCAAAAACAGGACAGGTATTTTGTTCAGTGACGCGTGATAAACAGTAGAGATGAAAAATAGATGTAGATCAGACAATAGGACTTTTCTCTTGCAAAGTTCTTTCTTTTCCCATGTTACCTGTGCTAGCTTGCTCTGAATCTCCGCTTTCCATCTGAATCATGTACAGAGCTACGTTAGGGTTTAGGTCCAGCCTACTCATCCGTGCTGGGGAGGAGAGCAGGGGATGGATGGATGAATAAGATCTGCTGTTTGTGATGATTCTCTTCTCACTGAGCAGCTCTGTAGTTGTGGTGCAGGGTGACTTCTTTTTTTTCCTGGTTCTAACACCTCTGGCCTAAAAGGCAATTGTTGCATTAGGGACCTCGGTGTTTGCATGCATTGTATGTCAGTTTGAATAGGCCCTACACAAAGTCCATGCAAATAAATTCTTAGATGCCTTTTACACGCTTGATTGGGTTTGTCTGTTCTTGGCTTAATCTTGTTTCCACTGGAATTAATAGGATGATTCGCATTGATTTGATTTTTAAAAAGCAGAATTAGCCCACTCTCTTTGTCTCATTTTCCAGCCTTAGATTAAACCACATTTGGTTTTGGTAGTTAAAAGTAAGATGAGATGACATTTCAGTGAAGGCATTTCAATTATTGCTCATTTATAGTGTGGTTCAATGCTGTTTTGTTACTGTACTGATTTTAGATGCCAATAGGCAGCTTACTTCAAATTCCAATTCAGTTTATCTAATTCTGCAGTATGTTTTTGGTCTGCTTTCTCTGCACATATTCTGTTTTCTTGATACACAGTTAAATAACACACATAAATAAAGAAAATGAAGGCTGGTTATGGGAGATGATTTAAAAAATGGTGGCTCAGAGAGACTAGGCTTTTTTGGGTCCTGGAATTAAAGCTGTTTGGTTTTGACCAGTTGGGTGTACTACAGAGAGACATTGGTAATTGTTATCCTTTAGTCCTAAAAATATTGTTGGCTCTTCGTGTGTTGGTCCCGAGGAACGCGAGCAGACCGGGGAATTTTGTCAGCTGCCAGATCTCTTGGGAAATGATAAATGCTTGGGGTTTATTTGGAGGGTCCTAAAAGTCCTATAAATAAAGAAGTCCTATAAATAAACTTGAGAGAGCATCTCGGGCTGTGAGTTCTCTAGAACAGCTCTGCCTTCTCCCAGAGTCCCTTTGTTTCCAGGCTGAGATGTACCAGCTTTTGCAGGGAAATTGTTCATAGCCTGTACCTAAAGTCATTGTTAAAAATCCCCTTTTGGTTCCAAAACTGTGATGTAGCAAAAACTAAATGAAGGAAAAAGAAAACCAATATTTACTTTAATTGAATTTGACTTTTTGTTTTTCTATTTTGTGGGGCTCTTTCAGAATCTCTTGAAGGGACAATGTGCTTTCCTTTAGAAATGCAGTAATTGTGTTAACACCTGCAATTTTTTGGGCAACCTTAACAATTCCATTTGACACAGTGTTTCTACATCCCGATTTTCAGCTGTAGAAGATGGTAGCTGTAGCTAGATGGCAGCGTTGTGACAGCAGAGGGTGTGCAAACAGCAGTAGGTAAATTCAGACCCGATTCCTTTGAGCGGTGAAGTGAAAATAAGATTAACTCCTTTATTTTTATTTAATGTTTTCTGCTTTTTCTCCCGAAGCGTGTGCCAGTTTTATGACTCTCCTTTTTCGTTTCGAATGTTTATCTGTAATCTGTTTTCTTTCAGTGTAAATCTTGTTTCATGCTTATGAGGCTCTTAATAGTTTTGCTATGACTCCTTGCATAAATGCAAAAACCATTTTTTATTTTAACACCGGCTACGTTAATTTGTCACTGCAGTGAAGTGACTTAATGAAGTAGTCTGTAAACTTATTTATCCTAGCAAGTTATGCTTTAATGATGATCAGGAAGGTGGTTTAGCAGCATTTCCAACCAAAGGAAGTAATACATTTAAGGACATTATTAATATTGATGCTCAGAGCAGTGAGACATTTCACATTGAAAGTCACTCCAGTGTTTACAAGAGATCTGTATTGTCAGGTCTTTTGTCTCCTGGATGTTAATAGATAAGATAATTTGGATACATAATGCTAATGTTTAGCAGCTGCTGCAGTTTATAGCAGCTCTCAGTCCTTCATTCCTCCCGTTGCCCAAATGCTCTGAAAATGAAACTGTCAAAGGGCTTGTCTTGGAAAATCTGACTGGTAAAAGCCTGCTGTTAAAATTAGGGTCTGCATGGAGTACTCTGCAGCTCTGATGGCTCTGTGGCGTTGGAAGTGAAGGAAGTTGTTTATTCCATGGATTAAAAGTGATGTGCAGTGGGAATTGCTGAGCTCTAATGAGAGAGGCTGAAAAGTTACGTGAGAAAATGGAGAATGTGATTGCTGCTGCTGTAGACAGGCCCTGGGATTTATTTCAGTTGTAGTTAAAGGAAATACTTGCTTCAGTCCTGGAGTACATCCTGCAGAGTATTGACTATGTTAGTATTTTTAAAGTCTTAATGTGCTGTCAGAGTTCTGCTTATCATTTCTGTGATATTGTATTTTCCTTTCACTCTTTTTCCAGGGTACCCTGATACAGCACCTGAAGGAACACATTCTTCATGGCAACATGACCAGCAATGATGTGATTATGTACTACACAACGGCAAGTGGGGCTTAAGGCATTCTTAAAAACACTGCAATATGTTTTTCCCTGTAAAGATGGGACAACTTGTCATACAAATCCACAACTACTTTTTTTTTTATGGGTGTTAAATATTTTTACTGCAAGGGATTGTCCTATCTGAGTTGAAAAAAAAACCCAGGTGAAATAATCAAATGCAATAGGGACCTTTCTGATGAAAGATCAAACCATGTTAAATGTTTCTGACCTAGCTGGTGAGGAAAATGGATTGATTTTTGGTCTCTTAGGTTTATTGATCAAGCTGCCTCATCAATATCACCTACAAATCAGATTCTACCTTCCTGCAGGGCTAGGTCATAGTGAAGATGAGGATTTCTGTAATGTCTGTTTTGGTTGTGAGGAAAGAAGCTTCCCAGCTGTAAGCTTGATAAAGGAAAGGGAGTAAACCTCACCTGAGCAGGAGTTCAGTTATGAGGTGGGGGTTTTTTTTTTTCTAAAGCTGTGATAAAGAAAAATGATTCCTAAGACTTACATTAGTGTAGCAGTTTGAGAAGGCTGTCTTTCCTCACGAGTTCCTTTCTGAACTTTAACATGACTAGTCAGTTTGCAGTATCTCCATGGAGGGATCATGGTAATTGCCTTGTCTCCAAGTTGTCCTGTCTCCTGACTCGTGCTTTAAAGCTGTGTGTGCAGGGAGGCATGGAATCCCCATCTCATTAGGTATTTCCAAAGACATGTTTGATGAACATCCATCAGGAACATGCAGCTGGTTCAGTCTTGGGACAGGTGGGAGGATAAGCAGAGCTTCAGCCTTACTTGCTGAGTCTTAAATAATACAGACAAAATCAGTGGTGTGGGTTCAGCAGCAGGAAAACTTGAGGCGAGGGGAAAGTGGCACCTCTTGCATGAGGGCAGGATCGTGCTGTGGTCCAGCTTCTGCCAGGATGTGCACCAGTCTGTCCTTTCAGAGCTGCCTGTGCAGCACACAGCACTGCTGGTGCTGTGCTGGGGCTGCCAGAGCTGCACACAGCGAGCTGACCGGGTAAACTCAGATTTCTTCTCTTCCCTTCTCCAGATTGGCTGGATGATGTGGAACTGGCTGGTGACTGCGCTTGCTACAGGAGCTTCAGTGGTCCTGTATGATGGATCTCCTCTAATTCCTTCTCCAAACGTGCTCTGGGACTTGACTGACAGACTAGGGTATGTATTGAGGGTTAAACAGAAGGGTCATGGCATTGCTCCTGTCACAATCACCACATCCCAGCAATCTCAGTAAAGTGATGTTCTCTAGGTCAGGAACTCGTACACAGCATGACAGAGTTTATCTCTTGGCTCAGCCTTGAGTGGAACTGCTTTTAAAAATTTGTACTAAAACCTTTGCTGAGAGCAGGAAAGACAAAGAGCTGATTGTTTCAGATTTGAGTCAGGTATTAGAACTGCAGGCAAACAAAGACTTTTGGTTCAATAGTTTGAGAGCAGCCTTTTCAAAAGGCAGTAATTGGGAGCAATCTGAAGAGTAATTTCTCAGTACACTCAGAACTTAGTAAATAAGAATTCTTTTTTCAAGCAGCTTAACATAAGATTTTAATATAGAACTTTGACTTACAGACATAAATTGACTGAAAAGGCTCAGCAGGGATGCTTATATTTTCATATTTTGATTTTTAATCTATAATGCCTAATTCTCACTAACAAGCTGTTCAGTAATTGTTCTATACTGTTTTTTGTGCCTGAAAATGCTCACAGCACCCTTTCTTGAAGCCTAGAGAAATGGCAGGTATCAGATAAACAGCTGTAAAACCCAGTGATTGCATTTAGCTTTGTGTACTTTGTTAAACTTTGAGTTTTTTAAATCTATTTTGTAACTTTTCTGTTTTGCCAACTGCATGTAAGGAGTAGATTTGAATTTTATTACCAGTAAAATGATTGTCATTTTTAATTGATAATTAAAATTGTTTGTGGCGGAAAGTGGATGACAAAAGATTCACTTTCTGACTCCGCATAATTAATAATTTAAACTCCACTGTCTTTTGTGACATGTAATATTTAAAGGCTGACATTTTTTCTCTGGCTATTATAACTGAAGCTTAATGCCAAGTCAAAATGCTTCCACTGAAAAGAGCACAAAAGAAACCCACCAACTTAAGCCATGCTTTACCCCACAATGAAACCCTGGTAGAACAACAGGCAAAAAAATCAGAATTGAGAAATAACCCAGCTTATTTTTAAGCATTGTTTCCACATGCCAAAAGCAAGTGAAGATAAATGTGTCTGCATGTCTCACTTTTGTAATCTGGCGCTAAAAGCGGTGGCCATCTGGGTGGTTCTTCATCATGCAGTCTGTTCCCAGCTCACTCATATGTTAAATATGTTAACAAAAAAGGCTTCAACATGTGAAGACTACCTTCTTCTCTGGAGATACACCACACTTTCCTTCAGAGAACATATTCTCAGGGTATCATCAGGATATCTCATCCTGCGTGGCAAGAATGACTCAAGTGGACAGCCATTAATGATCTGTTCAAGGGAATTGTAGATGGTGACTAAATGCAGTTATGTAGCACTTGGAAGGAAATAATAGGAGATTTGGCTCTAAATGTGCTGTAGAGGAAGTGTCAAAGAGCTTAAAATAGAGAAGCATTTTGTATTCTAATGTAAAATAAGCACCGATTTGAGGCATGGAAGGAAAGTGAGATGTTACACAAGAGTAAAAATAGTTCACATGGTTGAGGTGCAGAGTAACTGAGGAGCAGTGGGCTTGTGGTGGAAGGTTCCCTGCCCATGGCAGGGGTTGGAATGAGATGATCTTCAAGGTTCCTTCCAATCCAAACCCTTCTGTGCCTCTCTGGGGCCGTTCCCAGTGCCTGATAAATGGCTCTGTGCACTGATGTGTTTGTGCAAGCAGCCTGCTCCACCAGAATGGCAAAGGAAGGCATCTCCTTTTGGGAGTGCTGACATCTCCCCCTCTCCCTGCCTGGAGCTGTCCTGCCTTCCATCCTGCCTTTGGAGCAACAGCCAGCCTAGCAGGATCTTCCTGGAAGCCCTGCTGCCTGTGTTCTGGGCACTCAGACCATGTCCCTCATCCTCATCCCTCTCTGTGCCTCATCTTGTGTGAGTTTATTGCTGTTAATGTGAAATGAATTAGCAAAAGCCAGGTAAGAGGATTTCCTCAATGTCAGCAGGAACTTCAAACTGGTGCTTCCATTGACAGGTGGAAGAAACACAGCCTTTGTTTCCAGTTTTAATTTTATTGTATTGAAGAGCTCTAAATATGCTTTGCAAGGGCAGGATTGAATTGTTCAGTTGGGTCAAGTTTCCTGTTGATTTAGGCTTGGGCTTTCACCAGTGGAAACTGAACAGGTATCTCCAGAAAATCACTGGTTTCTGTCCTAGAGTATTTTTTTATTAAACTATGCCTTGAAATGGCAAAGTTTTTCTGTGTAAAAGTGTACCAAGGCACTCTTGGAAAATTATGGCCCATTAATAGAGTAAATATTATAACATTTTGTGATGTCTTTGGAGTGTTCTGCAGTTACAAATTCCTGTAAATATAAGTGAATGTCTTTGTGAGATGGGAAAACTCTGCTTAATATTTAAAGATAGAATTAAAAGTTTCAAAGCTGCAGAGATGACATGTGATCTGACTGATTTTGATAGTTCAAAAGGATGTGCCTTGCACTTAGAAAGCTTTAAGAGGCTGCATTGTCTGTCTAATCCACGTACAGAGTGTGTAACAGCCTCTGCTTACTGCAGTGGGAATTGCAGGTCTTTAGAATCTTAACATATTTAAATATGCAAAACATGTAAACTTTTTTTTCCCTGTAGGATCACCATCCTTGGAACGGGTGCGAAGTGGCTGGCTGTGCTAGAAGAGAAAAATTTAAAACCATGTAAGCTTCAAAAAGCTGGTGAATCCCTTCTGTCCTCCCTCCTACCTTTCCTCTCCTGGTTCTGGCTCCCTGTCTTGTCACAGCCCTTTGTGTAATTATTCTGGATTGTAGTGACAAATAGTTCCAAACACTTGTAAAAGTTCTGCCTTAACCTGTGTTGATTTTTCTCCTTTGTAAGGTGAAACACACAATCTCCAAACGCTCCACACTATCCTGTCTACAGGATCACCTCTCAAATCTCAAAGCTATGAGTATGTCTACAAACACATAAAAAGCAATGTCCTCCTGGGATCCATTTCAGGTGAGGTTTTTATGCTGCAGCATCTCAGGAATTCTCTTGATTGCCTGTGCAGTTCCGTGCTGGATGTTTGGGAAGCTCAGGCCTTTGCATCTTTTGGGATTGGTTATAGCTAAACTGGAATGAGCTGTCTTTTTAGTGCTGAGATTTTTCTGCATAATTCACTGTGCCATAATGAAAGTCAGACACTCCAAAGTGTTTTTGGTACATGTTCTGGATTTTAAGTATGATCATTTATTTTGACTGGCTGTCCTTAGGGGTGGCAGGGTGAGATCAAGCAAAGAGTCTATTAACCTACAGAACATACTGTTCTGCAAATAGCTGACTTTAGCAGAAAATACCTCTTGGAGAGTTCCCATTTCAGTTCTTTTGTGCCAAGTAATTGGCACTGCAGACAGAATTTTTTTGTAGATTATATAATTAGAGAAATATCAAGCCCCCATGCTGTGCAGTTTGTTGTGAGCAGTGCTAGCTGAGGCAACTTCTGGTCACGTCAGGTCTACCACAGCACTCCTCATTTTGCTTTGTAACAAGGACTGACTTTTTCAAAAGGCTTTTAAACTCAGTTTGATTGTTAAAATATAACTATTCTGCTTCTGAAGTTATCTCAGACTCTGGGCTCAGTAAGAGTAGTGCTGAATCTAGAACTTGCTACTACAGACATTAATAGACTCAAATGCAGAAGCCTATTTTTGAGAAAAGCTAACATGATTGATTTGTGTTTTAATTCTCTTCCATGAAGTCCTAGGAAGACTATAAATATTCCAGTTAAGTAAGCACTTTGACAGTGTCTATTTTTCTTAAGGTAACTGTTCATCCTAAAGGTCTGGCTCCCTTCCTCCCATGCTAATAAGGAATAAAAGCTAAGTAAATGCTGAGTGGAATAGCTTGACTGGTTACTTTAAACTAATGAAAACAAACAAGAAAACATTTCTAGGCAATTCTGTAAATATCTGAAGTCTGTAAAGTAGGGCCTGTTTATCTTCTCTTTCCTATAAATGGAAATTTCCTTAAATGAGATTAAAGAGACTGTTGAAAGGAGAAAAGTTATGCCTTAAGGGATAGTTCTGCATGAAAAGCATACACATATAAAAAGATAAAGTAAGGAAGAAAACCTTTTAATAAAAGTCACAACATCCTAGATAATGCTGTTTGTTCTACGCTGCTTAGTGTGGATCAGAAGCCTTTGCCAAAGGTTGACAGTTGGCTCTTCTACAGTTTCTATATAGTTTTCAGGTTTACTTTTTCCAAAAAGTACTGTTTATTCTAAATGGGTTTCTTTTATTGTAGGTGGAACAGATATAATTTCATGTTTCATGGGTCAGAATGTTACAGTTCCAGTTTACAAAGGAGAAATTCAGGCCAGAAATCTTGGAATGGCTGTAGAAGCGTGGAATGATGAAGGTAACTGTGATCCAAAATACTGTGCATGCTTTAAAAATACAGTAGTTAGATGACCTTAATTTTAACAAGTAATAAGTGTAGATGCTCTTTGCTTTGTTACTCTGGTATTTACAGAAAGGAAATGTGGAGAATACCTTTCTTTTTGTCAACAGGAAAACCGGTTTGGGGTGAAAGTGGAGAGCTGGTTTGCACCAAGCCTATTCCCTGTCAGCCCACACACTTCTGGAACGATGAGAATGGAAGCAAATACAGAAAGGCTTATTTTTCAAAATTCCCAGGTGTGTAACGAAGGGCTCTGGATACTGCAGCCTGGCCAAGGATGCAGATTGTAAGGGAAGGCCCAGGTTTATTTGCTGCTGCCCAGTGACAGCCACATGTGCAGCTTTGAGTCCCTGTTTCCAGGGTGGGAACTCCACGCCGTGTTTCATAACATCTCCCTCTGTTTTCTTGTGCTTTGTTTTGAACAGAGATCCAAATACAACTAGTAAGGATCTCTGCAAAGCTCTAATCCCATTTTGCTGCTGCTCTCACGAGGCAGATCTGCCTGTCACCGTCTGCCTCTGGGGCAGAGAATTTTTAGGAACAGGATCTCCAGCTGCTGGTTTTTTGATATGGAAGCCTATTTTTTTTTTTTTTTTTTTTAGTTTTTTAAATACATAGCAACAATACAGAGTGGATACACAAGAAAAATCAGGATGTATACATAGCAGCAATACAGAGTGGATTCACAAGAAAAGTCAGGATGTGCAGCAGGAGATAATCATACAGGAAAATAGAGGGAATGTGAAAGTTGCAGTCTGCATGGAAACCTGACAGCAGTAAATAGAAAAAAAAATCTGTGCCAATTTTAAGACTGAAATCACTGAGGTTCTGTCTGGACATGGTTTCTGTCTTGTAAATGGGCTTAAGGTTGTAACAATTAAGTCAGAAAATGGTCTTACATGCAAATAATTGAGGTTGGTATTTTTCCTCAGAAAAACTTGAGTAGAATTGGGTTGTACTTCTTTTTTTGGCAGGCTGCCATAGCAGTATCAGTCTTAAATAATAATAAAAAGTCAAATCTGATTTTTGCATTAACACAAATCAAGAACAGTAAGCACATAAGCTCCATAGGTATCAACAATTCCCTATTATACGAGCCCAGAAAGCTTCTTGTATAGAACTGTGCATAATAAAAAAATGGATCAAGAAAACCAATGAATCAAGGTGGGCATGTTGTTACTTTTGTGAAGATGCTTCCAGTAATTGAAAATGTGTATATTTCTGTGTGCATTGCACTAAGTTAATGCCAGTTGAGTTAAGCGATGTCTGCTGTGAGTGGATGAATAAGAAATTAGCTGCTTAACGTTTGCCATTCCCCAATAGGTGTTTGGGCCCATGGTGATTACTGCAAAATTAATCCCAAGACTGGAGGAATTGTCATGCTGGGTCGCAGGTACAGTGCTCTGGTGGAAGTGTTTTGAGTAAACAGGAGTTAAAATCTGCAATCTTCACTTTGGGGTCTAATGTACATGGTTCTGTCACTCTCCTTACTTCATATTAATTTTATTAAATCCCATATTGTGGATTTCAACTCTTAAATTAATCAGAGCAGCTGGGTTTGAGGGAATGGAGCTCATTTCAGGATTCTACCCCACTTCTGTATTTATGAACACAAGACAGGAGTGGACTCAGTTTTGTGTTCCATGGTTCATCATGGTCACCAGAGTTTGCTTTGAGAGCGCAGCACATTCAAGGTGGTGAATTGGGGAATTTGTTTTCTGGTTTTTGCTTTGCCTTCAACTTGTTTTACAGCAAAACTTCATTACAGAAGGTCAGGCGTTAAGTTGTGCCTGTGTCAGTGATCACAGACATTCAAGATCACAATTGGGGCTGAATTTACTGCTTGCATTTCAAAGTTGCTGTTTGAAACAAAGTTGAGTGAGTTAATAATGGTGCTGTTCTCTGTACAGTTTCATTCTAATGAGTAAAATGCCTTTTTGACTCAAATTCTCTTATGGTTCTAATGTTTTGCTTTCACTAGAGAGGCTTGGTTAATTGCATCAATTTTTCCTCTTCATCAAGCTGTAATCACATCTTCATGTTTCTTTGTTTTGTCTGATTTTTCAGTGATGGTACATTAAATCCAAATGGAGTAAGATTTGGAAGTTCTGAAATCTATAACATAGGTAAGAAATCAACTTTCCACCTCTTTCAGCTATGACATTGTTGCCTTAAATCTGGACTTTAGGCATTATAAAAGTGTTTGGAAGGATTATGTAAGAGCAAACTTGCTGATTTTCAAATGAGACAGTACAGAGTATATTAGTATCAGTAAAATTTGATTTTGTAGACTTAAAACTGGTTGCTTTCTTGCAGTATCTGTAGGGTGGGAGATGACTTGAGATACACAAAAGCAATATTTTACAGAGTAGATAGTAGGGCCTTACAGATGAACAGGATCATGCAGTAAGAGAACACCTAACCTGTCAGGCTTTTCTTTTTTTCTTAAAGGCAAGCCCTTGACACTGTTTTTATTGTACCTTTCCTGATAATTAGGGGTAATTCTCGAGCTTGTGCTTTGCATTTCAAAGACTGTTGTGACAGGTGGGGAAGCTGCCCCTGTGAAGGTGCTAATCTGAGACTCAGGGACCTGTTCTTGTGTCACCGGGCACTTTCCATCTCCTGTTGTGCTGCAGTGGGGACTGTGAGGAAAGCCAGAGAAAATGGCTTAGTGTAAAACCTTACCTGTCCCAAAAGTTATAGCAGTTTCTTTTGTATGGATCTGGATTTTCACATGAGCAGGAGTTAAAATTTCAGAGCACCCACAGGTGAAGCTCACTGTAGGATAACCCAGGCAGGGAAGGTGATTTTTTTCTTTTTTTGATACAACCCCAAAAAATGCTCACCCAGAACAATCCCTAAACCCAAGTGCTAACAAGGACTTCCACTGAAAATGGAGCCTTTGAGGAGGTGATTTTTTTTTTTTTTGATACAACCACAAAAAATGCTCACCCAGAACAATCCCTAAACCCGAGTGCTAACAAGGACTTCCACTGA
>VZTX01004451.1:0-16528 GCA_013400915.1 Pardalotus punctatus | reverse complement strand
TTTTCTTTTTTTGATACAACCCCAAAAAATGCTCACCCAGAGCAATCCCTAAACCCAAATGCTAACACGGACTCCGTTTTCAGTGGAAGCCTTTGAGGAGGTGTCGGACAGCCTCTGTGTCCCGCAGTACAACAAGGATGGGGAGGAGAGGGTGATCCTGTTCCTGAAGATGGCATCCAGGCACGCCTTCAGCCGCAGCCTGGTGAAGCGGATCCAGGACGCGATCCGAGTCGCGCTCTCCGCCAGGCACGTCCCCAGCCTCATCCTAGAAACCAAAGGCATTCCGGTATGTCAGGAAAAATGCTGCCTACTGTTTTCTTTGTCACCTTGAATAGTAATTAAGGAGCAGTTGTCACTGCTCTTCAAACCCACATACATGGAAATTTTAGCATCTCAAAAGTGTATTCGAGCTTTATAAATAGTTTGTCTATGTTGCCTAGCAACATCTTTTCATCTGCTTTTCAGCTAAGTGTGTTTTTTGTTTTTTAAATGGGTTGCATTTTCTCAATAATGTGCACTTAAACCTCTTAAAAGAAAATATTCAAAAGGTAATTTAACTTTACTTTTCTGGCTATCCATAAGCATATTTTGTTTTTGTTTTCCTGTTACAAGTGACATTCTTAGGAAAGCTGAGAGCACTCAGCAAATTCAGAAAACCGTTTCATAAGCCATTTCACTTTTACATCTGTTTAGCCACTTAAATGTAGCTCTATCACTGTCTTAACTGTTACAGTAATTAAAATGAAATTGTTGTGCTTATTCAGGGGGAGAAATTTGTGTAGCTGAAGGTTCTGCATGCTCAGTCTTTGGAAGCTGTGTTCTGCTAGAGCTCTTTGTATGAATTCTTTAGTTGGAATGTTTGTTTTTTGTGCTCCTCTCTGATGTTACAGTCTCCTCAATGCCTCTGAAGAGCAGAATGGGTGTGCAGAGTGTGGTTTTCCCAAGTCCATTTGCACACAGACTTGAGTGTCCAGAGAAAAGAGCTGAGACTTCAGAGCCATCTTTTGATACTGGTGCCCCTTTAGTCCCAGTGTAGGTTTCCAGGTGGAAGTGCTGGAGGGTTCAGGAGTGCCCTGATCCACAGAGGGATCAGGTCCCGATCTGTTGAGTTACTTTTGTTCCAGGATGCTGTTGGCAGATGGTCCTTGGCTCACGAGGTCTTCTTGGCATGAGTGTGAGAGCCCCTGAAGTTCCCAGCTCCTGGGCTGCAGCTCAGCTTCTGCACTTGTGAGCTGTGAGGATCGGCTGAGCGTGCAGCAGGGAGGTGTTTGTGACGGCTGCCCCTCAGGAGAGCCTGCTTAGATCATTAATTAGCTCACACATTGGCTGAATTGAGAATTGAGTGCATTTTAATTACCTTTCAGATAAATGTGCCAGGGGTGAAGTGATCAAAGCTGTCTCCCATCTTTCTTTAAAAGTTTTGCTTGCAAGGGAAACTGCCAATTTTCTGCTACTTTTAGAAATGTGTTTGAATCTTCATCCGAAAATACAATCTGATCCTGACACTGTATTCTGGTAGAAATAGTACATCTGTGCTGAGGTGATTTGGTAACACAAAATACGGTTTTAAGGGGATATTCAGGTGTTAAAAAACATAGTGTGAATCTGTCTGGTTCTATCCTGGCCAGGTCAACATTCTGGTCATCATCCACAGGATTTACTGATTAAAGTAACCTAATTTACTTTGAGCAGCTTGATCTCTTCTTGAAGGGGGCAGTTCTCTTGCAGGCCACTGGGCTGTTCTGGTTTCTGGCACTTGTGAAAATTAGTTTGCTACTCATTGAGAAGAGACAGAAGTGGTTGATTAGGGTGGCTCAGCAGGGTGGGGTTACACGTGACTCCAGCAGATCTAACAGGGAAGAATTTGACTTTTGCATCAAGACAATATTGCAAGAGAGTGTTGAGGATTATCCAGCCTGGCTCTGAATGATCTCCAATAATAAATGGGGGTGCCTGGAGCTCAGGAATTCCAGTGGCTTTGGTGGCCAGGACTGGGCCTTGTTCCTTCAGCAGCAGATTCAGCACTAAAGCAGGTGGGGTCCTGTTCCCAGAGCAATCAGACAAAATTCAGGAGCCATTTGTACATCAGCTTTTCAAATCCACCCCCAAAATGTCTCAGTGGTACCAGCACAAGGAGGGGCTCATGAATCCTCAGTGCCTCTAAAAGCAGAGTTCATCCCCAGTGGGCCTTGGCTGCTCCTGTTCACACTGGAGCAGATCTTCCTCACTGTGTTTGAAATTACAGTGCTCTGATCCCAAGAGAAGAATTAGGTTTTTGGGTTTTTTTCTGTGATGTCCTTACTTTAAGTCACACAATGTAAGAATTTGTGCGATTCCAAAGTGGAGGTGAAGCCTGTATGTTATGGTTGGTTTTGAAACATTTCAAACCACTTAGGCCCAGAGTTCCACTTCACCCTTTTAGGAAAGCTGTCCATTTAAGATAAGAAAATCCTGGTTTTCTTCTTCCAAAGCCCAGTGCAGCTGGGCTTTGTTTTTCGAGCCCACCCTTAAAAAAATCAAAAATTGTTTGAAAATTGGATGTGCCAGAACATAAAATGCAAATATTTTTAGTGTTTATACCACAATTTTGATCCAGTTTTGTGTTTTATGTTGGAGCTTGGTCGTGTTCTCACAGAATTGCCAGTAGGAGTAATAAACTGACACAAACTCTTTGAATTCTACCTACTCTTCAAGTGATTTTTCAGAAGAAAGTGCTTCAAGTGTAACAAAACAGAAAGCATTCTGCAAAATTTTGATGGAGTTCTGGAATTGGTGAGGGGTTTCATGAATATTTTCATAAAGCTACTACATGGAAAAAAAGTAATTTTATCTTTTCTGGTTTTGTTTTTCAGTATACGGTAAATGGGAAGAAAGTGGAAGTAGCTGTGAAGCAAATAATTGCAGGCAAAGAAGTTGAGCAGCGGGGAGCTTTCTCAAACCCAGAGGCTTTGGACCTGTACCAAAATATTCCTGAGCTTCAAGACTATTAAAGTCACTTTTTTGTTGGTTGTTTTTTTTTTTTTCCTTGTTGTCTGTCTTTGTTCTGTATTTGTTTTGTATATACCAATACTGTATGTAAAGAAAAAGCTCTATTTAATACCAGTGGTTCTTTTAAAAGAAAAAAATACTTCATGAAGTGCATTATGAAAGGCTTGGGTAAAGCTTAGCTCCCTTTTACTGGTTTAATATGCCATATATTTGGGAGTTTTTTCCAGCCTGGAAGGAGAAACCTGCCTGTTTTGATTTTTATATATTTGAGTGCACATTTTCTGGTTAGATTTGCATCAGTAGCCCATCAAATGGGAGCACCAACAGTTGCAGATACACTAGTTCTTTCATAAAATGTTTGCTTTCTTTTTTTAAACTGGATTTTTAGCAAGGTTTTTCAATCACGTGTTTCAGTCCCCTGTAAAGAATACACAGTGATTTTAACCCCTTGACCCTGAAACATGCAAGTGTTCTCTATGTGCTGTGCATTAAAATGTTTTTATAAAGCCAAATCATAATGCACTAAACCCATTGGACTTGACTCAGAATAATTTCAGTCTGGAAATATCTCACGGTACCTTTGAGGGTAATTGCTGCTTCATTTTGTGGTGTAACCTTCTCATTGTTTGAAGCTGTTGGTTGAGAGATTCTGAGGGCTCAGGAGGTGAGGGAGCGACTGCCTCCTCCTTATTCCTGGGGTAACTCCAGGTTATTTCCATGGAATTTACTGTCATTGCTCTGGATTAACGTAATTGCATTTGAAGAAGACATTTTGCTTCCTTGGTTCAAGTCCTTCATTGGCTCTAAGGTTAGCTGAGGAATTCCAGTGCGTTTCTTAATTAAAAGCTGATGGGTTTTGTAACTTTTTTTACTAAATGTCATGTTGAAAGTGAGAGACACCTTTTCTAGGTCTGTAACCCTCCAGTTTATAAAGGGAAAAATAATGAGCTTACTAAAACAGAGAAATGGAAGCACTAAAGTTGTTTTGTTTTTCATAAAATACAGTTGCAGTAGTTGTACCAACCCTCTGGCATTCAGTGTCTCCTGCACTATTTGAATTTTGTGGGTGAAATATTATTGTACTTACAATTGTGTTGAATGCATTGATAAAGAGTTAATTAAAAGGAATCAATTCTTTATATATATATAATTATATATTACATCTTTCAGCTGTTACTGTCTTTTATTTTCCTTTTGACTGGGTCTCATGAAATAATTTTTAGCTTAGTTTGTTACCGATTTTAATGGTTTAAGTCCAACTGAGTACAAAGCTTTGTGTGACAGTTTTATCCTGATTTCTTATGCAGGGCCCAAGCCGAGTGAAACATTGCTAGTCCTGTATGCACAGTTGGCTCATTGAGAAGGTCCCAGAGCAGGAGGGGAGGAAAATCTGCTGGAAAAGAGCTTTGTGAAGGTGCAGTGAGAGGCTGTGCTTTGAGTCACTGGAGCTCACGGGACAGAGCTGAGCACTGCAAGGTTTGTGCTCCATTGCTGAGGGCAAAGCCAGGTGATGCAGGCTGATGCAAAATATGCCAAATATTGTAATTTAGTGAGAAAAGCTCCCTGTGAATGCAGCTGGGGCTTGGCATCAGCACAGCGTGGACACCAGCCCTGCTCCCCCTGCAGGAGGCAGAAATTCCTCATTAGCAGAGAAGCTTTAAATGTGCTGGTGCTTTCTGCACTGTACCAAGTCAGACCATGCTGGTGTGATAATATAAATACCAAGCACCCATTAGAAAAGTATAAAAAGGAGCTATCAAGCTGCCAATAACTTATGATTAAAAGTACTTCTAAATTCCTTCCCCCTCTGGCTTGCTATATATAAATTTTACATTAACTGTGACTTTGTATTCATTAAAACTTCATTATATTGTTCTTTAATTCATGCAAAATGTCTGGAGTTTACAAAGCCCACAGATCCTTATTAATAAGTAATTTTGGGTTATTTCATTAATTAAAGATAGTTTAGAAGCACAGATACATTAAGAACATATACAATGCCTAGGGGCTGCTTTTTTAAATCCTTTATCATGCTGGAAACACTGGAGAAAGTTTCATTAATGGATATAATTTGATCTCTTGTGATTGTCAGATGTCACAAAGCTTTCTCCAGCTGGATTGCTGACCTGCCTCAAGTTTTATCCAGAAACACTGGATAGGGCTTAGGGCTGCCAGGATGGAACTGTTGTACCTTGAGTGTATAGCTTTTTTTTGCTTTTTTTTTTTTTTTTCTATTTATAATTTGAGGTTCACAGTGTTTTGCCTGGGAAGCTCCATGTGCAGATTTTAGTGGGATGTGTGGCATGCAAATAGAGCTGGCTCTGGAAATGGCTTTAAGCTCTGACTTAAATGTTCAACAGCAAAGCAATTAGAGCAGAGGAACTCCAGCCTAGATGCATTTCTCACTCGGCCCTCTGCAAATTTGAGAGTGGCTCTTGAATTATGTGATGGAATCAGCCCATTTGCCCTTGAGAGATGTGGTTTTATCACTCCCCTCTTAGAAATGTGCTTTTGTCAGCTCCTGTTAGAGCAGGTACTTCCCCCTCCTCCTGCCTTATGATTTCAATTAATTTCCTGGTTAGTGGTGGTTCTCAACGAAATAAAATGAGCTGGTACACAGCAGCCCAAGCAGGGCACAGCTGATAAAATTGTTTATTGTTATGTGCAAGAGAAACGGGTTGTGTGAATTACTTATTCAGTGATTTTAAAAACACAGGTAATTGCCTGATGGAATGCAACTTCCCTGGGGCCATTATTGTCTTTCAGTTTAGTGCATACATATTTAAAAGTATTTCATTTATGAGCAGAGCAGTCAGTCACAGGTGAATGGGTGTTAAAATTAGATTGAAAATGCATTAGGAACGAGTACCGGGGTCGGAGGCTGTTCTTGAGACAGAACTGGGGGGTTTTGGTTTGGGGGAAACCGGAGTCTGTAGGGAAAGCTGTGGCCCACCTTTGAGGCCCTGAGCAGAGATGTTTCAGTGGATAAAGGCTTTGGTTTTCCTCCAGGTGACCTCTGGAGTTCTGCACTGAGCAGTTCCTCCCCTGAAATCTTGCAGCTTGTCCGTGGTTTCCTGAGGTGCCAGTCTGCTGACTGGATCTTGTCCTACAAAACTGAGAGGATAAATCCCAAATTGCTTGGTTCATCTTTCTCCCTTCAAGAGGGGGGTATTTTTATCTCATTTATAACCAGGTCTTAGGTAGCAACAAGATGAAACTTAATGTTCTTCTGCATCTTTTGTAGGAAGAGGAAGCTACATGTCATAACCTGTATTCTCCCAGAAATAAAACTGGGTAGGAGCTGCTGTGATCAGGGCCATGATCCAGCGTGGCAGCCTCGGAGCTGAGGGGAGCACACCCATTTTCCTTGCTGGGAGTTAGGGGCCTCTTTAGATTGAAATAATGAGATAATCAACATCAGCCTGTGCAGTTTGCTCTACATGATCTGTGTGCAAAGTGGGAGTGCCTCTTGCTCAGAGGAGAGGGAAGCAGCCTCTGGAATGCTGTGAGTGACTCTGAGAGTGTCTCAGAACAATCCCAGCTGCAGAAAAACAAGATATCCCAAGGTATTAATGCAGCAGGCTCCAGTTTCCACACCATTCCCCACCCCAGCTTCTGCTGGCTGGAGAAACTCTTCCAAACCACGGCAGGAGATGAACTCGAGGGATGAACAGCTCTGGGGGGGTGGGAAAATCCTCACCACGCCGTTGTTTAACTGGGTTGTGCAGCACAGGAGTGAGAACTTAATTGGACCTTGTACTTCTTAATTAGAAGACCTTAACGAATTCTTGTCTTGCTACTTTTGACAAGTGGTTTTGCAAAGTTCAAGAGGCTTATCAGCATTCAGCCTGAGATTCCAGCTCAAAGGATAATGTCCCTTGGAAAAAAACCATCACCTCCAGGACTGTTAATTAGTTTACAACAGCATATTAAAGTATACATCACTAATGTGAGGAAGTTCACCTTGCTAATGAGGAATCTGCTAAAAAAAAAATCCCCTTTCTGGTTTTGTTCCCTCTTCTGTAGATTTAAAAGAAGTTTTGGCTGCTGCAGGATGACAGTCCCACTGGTGGGATATTTGTAGAAACATGGAAGGGTTTGCATTGGAAGGGACCTTTAAAAATCACCTAGTTCCACCCCCCTATTCTGTTTTTGTTTCACAAAGGGATTGTTTCTAGCATTTCCAGTCTATTGATCTACAGTGTGTGCTTTGACAAGGATCAGGAGAGTATTTCCCTCAACCCCTTTATAGCTAATAGACGATTAAAGCTAAACGGAAAGAAATTGTGAAAAAACTGGAAGAAAACGATGAGAATTGGTGCTGCTTTGACTGACTTGCTTTGAAAGGTGAGCTAAGTTTAAACCAGTGTCCCTTCAACCCTCACCAGAGCTGAAGGAGGTGGCCTTGAGTGTACAAATGTGATACTCAGCTGAGAATCTTAATTTGTCTGGTTCTCATGTATAATAAAATATGCTAGATACATGACACTTCATGAATTAATGCAGGAGTATAAAGCATAGGAGAGATCCTTGTACAGGATTTGTTCTTATAATGCAAATGCCAGGCAAGGCTTTAAAGGGCCCTGGCTATCTGGAATCATGGAGCCCATTTCACGCTTCACTTCAGGGTTTGTTCCCATTTCCTCAACCTTGCTGGAATTAGAGGGTGTGTGCATGCAGGAGGGGAGGGAGATTAGGAAGGAGGTTCCCCTGTGAATCCTACATGTGTGTGTGAGCTTTTAGCACATCAGGGGAGGAAGCAGGGGCTGAGCTCAGCCTGGGCTGGGGAGAAGCCTTGTTGAACCCTGCTGCTCTGGTTCCATGGCCTGGGCACCCTCCTTGCCCAAACTCTCTCCTCCCCTTGCTGCAGTGGGACCAGACCCCCTGTCCTGAGCAGCCCCAGCCCCTGCAGGGCTGTGAACAGACACCTGCAAAAAAACCCCGGAGCTCGGCTGCTGGAAAGGTGATGGAATGTGGAACATCAGCCAGCTCCAACCTCCCACTGCTACCAGGATCTGATCACTCCCCTGGTGAAACCTGTAATTACATTAAGAGGACAGCTGGTTCTAATGGCATGAAAATATTGAGACATGCCTGCAAAAACAGAGGTTTTCTCCTAATGCAGCTCAAATTAAAACAGGGGAGGGGAATAGAGATTTTGATAGCGCATAAACCCAATTTTTTTCCCTGAGTCAGTGTATTATCTTAATCTTTGTGAAAGTGAAGCAGCTCTGTGAATGGGAAGAAGAACATTACCCTCGCTGGGATTACAGTGGTTATGGGTGAGGGATCAGTGCTAAGCTATTCAATATCTCGAGGGCTGATTCTCCTCTCCCTCCCACCCTTTGTTCCTCCTGGACCATGTGTGCTTCAGTCCTGCCCCGTGCATGTGGCACTTGGCACCACAGCCAGAACTTGCCTTCAGAGTGCCAGAAGCACTGGGAACCTCCAGGAGAAAAGGTTGAACACATTTCCTCCCTAGTTTAAGAGGTTTCTGCCTTTATTCCCTGATGCAAAACCTCAGTTATCATTGAGTTCTATAGGAAATAATTACTTTCATGTACAAACAAGAGGAAAAGAAGTTTTTCAGCAGTGTGGAGTCTGATGTGACAATTCTATTAGGTTTTGGTGGGTCCCTGCTTGACCTGTAAATTGAAACTCCAAAAAGTCGCTGTCTTTGTCTTAACGTGGTATTTAATTTTCTGTGCTTCAGCAGCAGGGAGTGAAAAGGAGCTGGAATGGGTTTATTCAGGTCTATACAGGAATTGAATGAGACAAAAATAACTCTATTTTTAAAAAAATGGCTCTAATCAGGCGGAGAGCATTGTTCTTTCTGTTCTTCCCCACTTCAGCCTCCCTGCCTCCTGAACCAGGTTTGTTTTGACAGGGCAGATCAGCTTGCTGGGCTTTGTGAACTCTGCCTGCCCCACATGCTTGATTTTCACTTTCAGGATTACAAACCCATCCTCAATGGAGACCTTGATTTGAATTGTAAAGGTGGAGTTGGGGATAGAAAGTAATGGCTGCTCTGAGCTGCCTCACTAACACGCTAATTCCTGGATTTAGGATCACTGGAAATGCCATCTATGGCCATTAAAGGCATTAAGGTAATTAATGACAAGGAAAATGCCACATTGACATGATTTGGGAATAGGTAATACAGCAAGAACATCAGCTCCTGGGAAAAAGGATTTTGGGGGGAGAGTGGCATAATTTACTGCCACCTCCCATTGCCCCCCTCCCAACCCTCCTGCACATTCATTATGCCTTAAATATTCTCACGCTGAGTTTTTTCCAATGGACTAATTATAAACTTCATTATAATTGTTCATTAGTTTTATTTTGTTCAATTAGCTTAACAAGTTGCCAAATGAAATACAAGCCTGGCAATTAGCTTGATCTAATTGTAATGAGCCACTCAAACTGGGTCACCAAATATGTTCATTTATAGCACTTCTTTTTTTTTTTTTTTTTCCAATTGGTGAACAATAACATAAATATTCAGAGCATCTCCTGATCCAAGGAGTGGAAATTTCCCACTCATTTATTAGAATAAAAAAAAAAAAATCAATTGTTCTTTTGGTAGTTGCACAAGGTGCAGCCCGGGCACCTGGTCCTGCAGCAGAGTCACTCGAGCTGCCAGGAGAGAGGTCAGCTCTGACCTAATGTCTGTTTGTGTCCTCAGAATTCCGTGGTATGGTGTTGGTGGCACAAGGGACCTTGAAGGATCGCACAGGTCCCACCTGGGCCATGTTCCAAGGGCCAGCCCTGTGCTGGTAGAAGCTGAAGGGTAAAGCTGTGCTGCCTAAAGAGGGGAAGTTCAGGTGAGCTGAGCTGTCCTCCTTTGGTGGGGGGTGATGGGAGGCTTTGGGCAGCCCAAGAACCTGGTTTAGCCTACAGCACTTCTTAGTTATTAGAATCTGAGTTCAGCCCTGCAGGGCAGCTGGTTTTACTGGGAGTTTTGGACAACCCTGAGGTTCCTTTTCTTGCCAGACTTCCCTTTTGCTACCCAGCACTCAGATCTGCTCCTGTTAAGCAGCTGCTTAGCAGCAGCTCCTGGCTCATATGGTCCAGTGGAGTTACAGCAACCTTTCTTGGAAGCTGATTTGGGCAGGAGCGATTATTTGGTATGAATAATTCCTCCTGTCTGTCATGTGCATCACATCCAAATCACAAGGATGAGCAGCACCGGGGTGGCTCCTTAGTGAACTTAAGTGGTGGCGTTAACAGACTCAGCCCTGGATTTGGATTTCTCTGGGATCTTGTCCAGCATCTGACCGATGGAAACACCATAAAATATTAAACCAACGCAGAGACTACAACTACCTGGAAGTAATTCATAAAACAGTGCTGTGATGGCGAGCTGGTGAAGCCCTGTGCCGGTCCCAATCCGTACTTCCCCTCAACAGGATATCCACCAAACCCATTCCTGACAGATGCGTGAGTTTGCTGACCTATTACTGCATTCTCTTCACATTTCAGCCAGGGACTTTGTTCCGTGTGGGAGCGGGGAGAGGAGGGACTCGCCCTGCTCCAAAGGCAAATCCTGCACTCCGTGCACTGCCAGCCGCTCTTTGCTCCGCACCCCCGCTTTGCTGCGGGGCTGGCTCCTGGCTCCGTCTCTCATTAGCCCTGTCGCCAGCTGGGACGCGGCGGTGGCAGCTCCGCTCTCTCAGCGGGCTCGGATTAAAGCCCAGAACGGGAGAAAATTCACACCTCTGCCTTTCACGCCACAGACAGCTCCATCAGCTCTTCAAACACCAGCCAAAGGCATTGTTGAGCTTAATGAACGCACCCGGCGGTAGCGTCTGCGTCTGGAGATGCTGCACGAACCTTTTTTTGCCTCCAGAGCATCCTGATGGCGTTTTTCACTCCAGTCTCCGTGCCCCGACCTGAACCTGCGCCGTGCTGGGAGAGCCTGAGGACTGTGGATGCAGGGATGCTCTGTGCCAAGGGATGTCCCCTGCCTGCGTGGAACAGTGACAGCAGGCACAAAGGAACAATTCCAGAGCCTGGGATGTGTCTGGGTGCCCTGGTACGTGTGGGCTGTGACCCAGCAAAGGCCAGCAGGACCCGTCCACCCAGGAGGGAGCTGCACTTGAATGAGTCCTGCTAAGAGCATCTCTGCTCCTAATTCACTCTGCTCACTTGATATTAATTTTATTCCTGCTGGGCTTAAATCAGGCAGGGGCAGATGTAAACAGGCTTGTAATAAGCTGCAGAAATCGCAAAAGGGCTGCATGACACATGGCTTTGCATTTGATTCAAGTAGTTACAGTCATAATATCCATTAATTTTTGTAGTGCTCCTGGGAGCAAAAGTCTCTCCTTTTCATTAGAGAGACCCGGATTACTGAAGATCCCGGTGTTTGACACAGCCTTGCTTGGCACTCACGCTGTGAAAAAAATCTCTGTTTACACAGCTGATGGCCTGGGTGGGGACGGTCCTGACACCGGGGCCACCTCCCCAGCGTTTTATTTAAGGTTCTGCAATGCTCCTGTTCCGACATCCCAGAGCTCCGCTGAGAGGCGAAGGGTGGGCGGAATGATTTAAAAAAAAAAAAAAACAAAACAAAAACCAAAAAACCACGTATATTCCAGGCAAAAATTTCTCAGTATAAATGTTGAAGCGGAGCAGCGTCACAGATGACAGGTCTTCAAAGCCGAAGCACGAGCTGTGCTCGGGGAGGGAGGAAACCAGGCATATCCCTCTGGTTGATTAGCGAGGCTTTCCAGGCGCCGGGCTCGCTCCCTTTCTGTCTCCGGGCTGCCTTTGAAACAACCCCTTTGACGGCTTCAGGCATTTCTTAGTTTAGCTGAGAATGAGGGAACATGAGAGAAGAAATCTGTAAGAATGACAGGGCCTGTGTGCATCTTTCATATGCATTTCTGGAGCACAAAGACTGTTTTAATGAGCAGGCAGCCACGGAGCTTGGTGTGACTCCTGCTTTTAGCAACTCTTCGGTGATGGAGCTACCTGGGAAGTCTCCCAGCTGTGACCTGCGTGGAAAACGCTCGATGTTTTGGGTTGATTTTGATTTCCATGGAAAATCAGGTCTTGAGGAGTGCAGGCACGGGAGCATCCTCTGGTCCCAATGACACGAGGTGTTGGGGCTGCGCTTTCCTCCTCCTCCTGCAGCGCTGCACGGCTGTGTCCCTCCATCCCCGTGCCCACATTCCGTCTCTGGGCAGCAGGGTGCAGCGCTGGGAGCTGGTTTTTGGCACTTTTGGAAGGATGGGATGTGAGGGGGCTGATGCAGCCTGGCCAAGGGCAGAACCCCTTGCTGCTGAGTGAGGCTGGGAGACTCCCAGGCTGCTGGAGAAGCACAAAGCAGGCACGTTCTCCTTCTGTTCAGTTTTTAGGGGTTTTGTTCTGGTGTTCTCCAGGGCTGAGCAGCTCCCAGGCCCCCCGTGACTGTATGAGTTTGACTTGATGGAAGCAGGGTTTTCAATGCCATCCTTTGAACCTCGCTGGCTGGAGCCTGAGGGACGATGAACGCCCTTCCTCCAGCCCTTTCGTGCTTCCCACTGCCTGGGGTGCGTGGTCCTGTTCCCTCAGCTCCCTCCTGGTCCCTGACACAGCCCTCCTGCACCCCCTCGCCACCTCTGAGCTCACAGAGCCTCAGGAGCAAAGCCCCTTCCTTGCCACAAACACAACCCAGTTCTCTGGCTCTGTCTTCTCCCTCTCCAGCACTTCCCAACCAGCGGAAGAGAGGAGACATTGGGAATGGAGTGTGAACCAGGGGGACAAGCCCCCTGTCCTCTGCAGGTGGCTCATGGTGATGGCTGGGGTCACTGGCCAGGACAGGGGGTCGGCTGGGTGCCCATAGCTGTGGGCAACTGCCAGACACTGAGCATTTCCAGCTGGCACAAGCACATGGATTCTGCCAGGCATCCCCCACCTACCCCATACAGCTGTTTCAAATTACACAGGGAGAAATCAGCCACTCTGCTACTCAGGCCTGTCTTAAACCAATTTAATTAAATACAGGTGAAGGAGGGAGCAGAAATTACGGTAATTTATCACCTTTTAGTCTCTGCAGGTGCTCATCTGCAGCCGGGCACCACAATTCCCACTGCTCTGTGCTTTTCCTCCTCGGTGTGATTAACCCTCTCCCTTCTGGCGAGCGAAGCCCTCTCCTCCTTTGGGAAGAGGCTTTAAGGATAGTGAGTGAGAAGATGATTAAAAGCAAAAAAACCCCACACCTAGTCTGATTCAGTTCTGCCTTGCTCCCAGCTTTCCTGCCTGACTGAATCACTTAGCTGTGAGTCACGCTGGCCCCTCACTGCCAGGCGAACAGCAGCTCCTCCCCACTGCTCCCCTTGGTTCCTCCCTCCGTGGATGAGGGCACCAGAGAGGGACACATCCCCACGGGACCCCGGTTTGTGGAACTTCCATCTCAGCAGCCACCAGCGCCATGCCAGCCTCATCCAACAGCCCAAGGATTCATTACCCCAGTGTTTTCCAACATCTCAAAGTGGATGCAATTACTTTTTGGCAAAATCTGGGCTTTCTCTGACCCGGAGCTAACACTTTCTTGCAGCTTGCAAGCGAGCAGTGGGCAGACTCGGTCTCAATGGGACAGCATGGTTTATGATGATCTAAATGGAGCAGGATTTCCTCAGGGGCCAGATGGCCCCCCTGGCAGAGTTTCTGGCTCTCTGCACACAGGAGAGTTAAATCTCAAGCTCCACATCAGTTATAGGACAAGGTACTGTCATTTGTGCAAAGCTCTGATCACTTAAAGAAGGAAATGCTAAAATAGGAAGGAAATGCTAAAATCTTGGTCCTGTCAAGGCCTCTTCCCGCCCATTGTGCAGAGACTTTCAGCAGTGGCAAATCCATCAGCTAAAGCAGCTGTTTCTTCACGTTCTTGCCCTGTCCACCAAGGCAGTGCCCTCTCCTGCTCCCGAGCCCGAGTGCACAGAGCAGCAGGATGAACATCCACAGCCAGACTGCCCAGCCTTGGGCTGTGCTGGGCGTTTGGGCGACTCAGAGCAGGATTGGGGGGTCCCGATGCCCAGCAGCAGGAGGGAGGGAGGGACTCCCAGCCTTCCCACAGAGGAGTTTGTTTTTCCCCTGCTTTGAGTATGTGGTGACCACAAGAATCAAATTTAGCCCAAGCAACAGCATTTCTGCAATCCCGTGTGCTGTGCAGAGCCCAGGGATACTTGGGCTCCTTATTCCCTCCAGGAAATCACCATCTAAACACAGCTTGGGATCTGGCCTCCATCCTTACCTCCCCTTAACTCCCAGCTGGGTTTTTTGTTCCTAATACCTTAAGACATCTTTAAAATTCTCATTCTTACTGTAGTCCTAGGGGCATTCCCGAAACCTCCCATCTTTTGACATATGAGTGATGTGAAAATCAACAGCTTTCTGTAATGCTGCAAAGTCTTTCAAGTCTTTCATAACACAGGTTGCCTCTGTGTGCAAAGTCACGCCAGCACAAAGGAAGTGTAGCAACATCCCACCGGAATAACTTAAAAGAGAATCTCCTTTGGGAAAAGAATTATTTTGAGGATCACATATGGGAGACCCAGATTATGGCACCATGGGCGGCTCTGCTGTCTCGGCGCCATCTCCTCACGTACCTTTTGATGCTCTCGCTCCAGGAGGAGACAGGGGATGACAAGCCATGCTGCAAAGCCAGAGAAGGAGCTTGGAAACAGCTCAACAGTGATATGGAAACCAGAAACTCCTTGCATGAATTGTGCAAATTCAGTCGAGGAGCATTTCTCAACCTGTTGCTTTGATGAGGAAGCTGCATTCCATTAGCTGTTGATTATTTTGTTGATTTATCTGCAATTCTTCCTCATGATTTTTTGTATCTCCCAAGAATCCCCTTCTGTTTTTTCAGGCCTCCTCTTTTAACCCCAGTGAGGCAAATTAATCCTGGTTGTCCCTGTAGTTGGTGAGCAGCAGGGTCTCCGAGGGGTTTGCTCCCTGCTCCCCAAAACACCTCAGCTCCCCCAATAGCTCCTGTCATGGGAGCTCACCCCACAAGGTGCTTTCTGACCTTAGGAAAATCCCTAATTCTGATGCATTTTTCCTGTGATAACTTCCGTTTAACCTGTTAATTTGTACACAGTCCCTCGTGTTCAGCCCAAAGCTCTCAAAAGAGTTTATTACTGTTTGTGTTTGGTTTTGTTATGGTTTGTTTCTTGCAACACAAACAAGAAAAGCTGTGGGAAGGAGAGAGGGCACTGAAAGAGCAACCTTCATACAGTCTGTAGACACCACCGAATAATACATGTTTCCACTTCATTTTTACCAGAATATTACCTTTGATTAAAAGGCAGTAAAAGCATTAACGCATTTTGTAGGGGAGGGAGAAAATCTGACTGCTTTATCAGGCTGAGAGGCACAGAACAGATCACTACAGCTTTACCATCCATCTTAAGCACCAGTTTGGGAAGGAAGTTTTGGAAGAACCAGACTCATCCTGCATGGCAGGAATGGGATGGGGGATGAGCACCTCCCAGCCGATGCACCTGGATCTCTGGAAGTGGGATCGCTTCCTTGTCAGCACTTTGTCAGTCTGCAAAATTTCTCACTTCGGATTTTTTTTCACATATTGGATATAAAATCCCACTCTAAAATGTGCAGCAATAATGGAATAAAGTCTAAATGCTTCCTGGTGCTGCCCCAAAGGTGAGGTGGGGCCCTTGGCTGTGTGCAGGGTTTGGGCTGATGAGGGGGACAGGGTCCTGTGTACCCCAGCCGAGCAGACAGCAAGATGCTCTTCGTTACTGCCTTTTATTCATTTTTTATTCATTCATTATTTATTCATTTTATCTTCTTTGAGGAAACCCAATCTTTGGGTTCCCTTAGATTTTGTTTTTTCCCTGTGTATGTGGGTCCAGTTCCTCCAGCCTGAGGTTGATTCCCGTATGCTCTCATGCTGCTCTACATTTCCTTGCATGGGAGACAAGCATTTATTCACATTCATGTTTGTGTGGAGTGGTAAAATATTAGAGTTAAATTTTTTATGACATTCCTAGGAGTGGTTATGGAGCAACCAAGATTACAGCAAGTACTACAGAAAAGCTTGTTTATGCAGGGAGGGGAAAAAATCAAACTCGGAGATGTGTTTGCAAAACTGCGGGAGAGCCCAGGGGATGGGTTTAGTTTTCCCTCTCTTTTTCTTTCCCCATCTCGCTGGTTTTATTGCGATCACAGGAACAATTCCCAGCGATTAGGGCTGAGTGGATTTTGAGTGAAATTCCAGTTCCAACAGTGGGATATGTTTATTTTCCACGGGAGAGGACACAGCCAATCCTGGGCAAATCCTGCCGGGATGGGGTGGGTATGGGGGCTGCCCTGGGCATGCTCCTCATTCCCACTGCACAGCCCTTGGGACACCCATGCAGACCCCTGGGATGTCCTCACATCCCTTGGGATGCCCTTTGTCCACCCCGGGACGTTCTCAGGGTGTTTGGGATGCCCTTTGCCCAATCTCGGGATGCTCTCAGGGTGTNGGGGTGTTTGGGATGCCCTTTGCGCACCCCTAGGTCGCTCTCACGGTGTTTGGGACGCT
>VZTX01004450.1:77827-255179 GCA_013400915.1 Pardalotus punctatus | reverse complement strand
GGCCGCTCTCCCCGGGCCGGGGGACAGCGCCCCCTGGCGGCCAGCGGCGGGCCAGGATCCCGGGCCCAGCGGCTCCGCGCAGGAAACGCCGGGAACTCGTTTGCGGCGAAAGAACAGGGGATGCCGTCATCTGGACACCCGGGGAAACACCATTTCAGCCTTTTTATCCAAATTCGGACGTCTGAAACGTTTGGTGCTGCGAGCTGCCAGGTGCTCCTCGCTCTCACAATGCCATGAGGGAGATAATCTCCCACGGGAGATTCGGAGCACCCTGCAGATCCCACGGCACTGCTCCCTGCCTGTCCCGTTACCAGCTCCATTAGCTAATATTTTATTTTTATATAAGCCTTCCAGATTTTGGGCTTTCCACACGCCACTATGATGACAGAATCACAGAATGGTTTGGGCTGGAAGGGACCTTAAACGTCTATTTCCAACTCCCCTGCCATGGGCAGGAACACTACAACATCATCTCTGAATGCTAAATAAAATAAACTTTGTTCCTTATTTCTTATTTGTATTTAAAAAGAAAGAGATAGCAGACCATGCTGAAAGTCCTTCTACTTTTTCAAGTTTCTTTTTCCATATTATTTGTTTTAATCATGCTTACTGCATATAGTACATCTTAGAAGTTTCTTTAACTACTGACTGTGTATTTTCTTACCAGCCCTGGACATATTCCCCATCTCAGAATCCAATTAAGTATTCAAAACACCCACAAAGGAAGTAAAATTAATCTGAGAGAGCTGAAAATTTGAATAAATAAAATAACTGAAATTAATACTTGTTGATGATATGTTTATATAAGTATTTAACAGAACTGAGCAAATTCATCACATATCTTTTTACATATTTATACAAGACTTTAACCATGGCTGCCAATATTTAGTGCATTGCACAGATTCTTGTTACCAGTAAAAGAAAAAAAATCTCTTTTTAAAACATAGATTCTTAAACCAGTGGATAGGTTGCTTTGTCCTTTTAATTTCTTCTTGTTTGATTTCCAAACATAATTTCTTTCTTTCTTTCTTTCCAGTTATAGTACATTCTTAGCACAATATAGTAAGACAAAGATTTCAACTCATTCCTTAGCGGGATATAAAGGTGATGACATTCCTAAAAAAACACATGCTCAATATAAAGTCCTTTTGCAAAACGTATATATGAACCAACTCAGGTGGGAGTAGTTAAACACTTTTGTGTGTGTGTATGGGTATTCTTGGAGGCATAAATAAACTTGGGCATCATCAGCTCAAACGAGGGGATCTGGTGGACTGCAGATTTAAAAGGCCTCCAAACAGGGAGGAGCCTTTTTTCAAACGAGCATAGTTAAAATTACAAGGAATTACATGTTTACATGAAGAATGTTGATATTTGACTTCACATTTCAGCTCAGCCTCTTCAGTTTATCAGAGGAAAAGATAAGACATGGCTTATCACAGTTGCTCACAGACAAGACCAATATAATGTCTTTTCTCCCATCTGCCATTCAATCATGGCATGATTCAAATCCAGGAGTCAATTTTTATATCTCAATTTTTCCTTCCCTGTGTACATTCAGGGAGCTGAAGAAATTGCTTAGGAAGGATCGTATCTTCTCATGAACAACATTTATTTTATTGCTAAAAGGTAAGCATTACACATCTTTTAACGTGGGTCATTTGGCCTTGCCTTGTGTCTGATGATCCAATTCTTATGAATAGTCCTTTTCATGGGTGTGACAGTCACCCAATTACTTTTACTTGCACAACTGTTTTCATGCTGCTGTCCCTGCCCCTGTTTATCTCCCCATCTCTGATCCTTTCCTATTACATTTGTTTAAATTATTGAGGGATCAGAGATAAGGAGTCATCTATGCTAAGGTTCTTTAGATCTTAAAAATATAGATGCTTACAATTTATGGGAAAAAAAATGAGTTAATAAGATACCATTTTCATCTAGAAAATTTGCCTAAGCAGACAACTTGTAAAGAGCTTATTCATAAAGAGGAAGCTGATGTAGTAGACTTTGGACTCCATCCCTCTGGGAAAAGACTGACTACCATAAAGATGGAACACAGGATCCCGTCAAACTGTAGGTTTTTGGTTTATGCATCTAAGCTCACAAAGTATGTAAAAAAGTGGCTTTATTTCCTCTGTGTCACTTTGTTGTTATAGTCTCTTGTGTTGCTGAAATGACTCCTTTCTCCAGAAATACCATCAGGCTCTTTTCTTGCAGGAGTTCTGCAGCTCTGGAGTTTGGTTTCTGAAATTTATAGATGAAGAGGTGGGGATAGGGGCAGAGCTTATCGAGAAAGAACTGTTTTCCCTTGCAGGCTTCTCACAAATTATTATTTTCTTTCCCTTTTCACTCACAAACACACAAACACTTAAATTAGACCTAACTCTCTCTCTCAGGTGGAGAGATGAAACGCTATTTTGTTGGGCTAGAAAAAGACATTGCAATATGTGCTCTCAGATAAATTATGTAATGATCTCACTATCAAGTCTTGTCTTACACACAAAGGTAAAAAAGAACTGCTCTAAAACACTGGATTTTCCTGCATTTTGCATAGCATAGAACTCCATCAGACCTCTGCCAGAATAAGATTCTTATTGATAAACATTTTTAGTCAGCACTAGTGTTCACAAAAATAATTTGCCATGGACTTCTAAGTTCTTACAACTTGTTTCTTCCTTAAAAAACGTTCCTTGAAATGTCTGTCCCTTTCTCAGTAGTTGTGGGCTCCCAGCAAGTGAAGATACTTTGTTGCACATTATTTATACGAACTAGGGAAAAGAGAGCTGCACAGAGGTATTTTTCTTTCCAAACCATCATGTTTGACAGTTCTGTTTTACACATATGGAAGATTCTCAACAGTGCCTCACCCTAACTGGCTTGCCAGTGACCCACCTCGGTCACACCATAAAGAACTAGCAAACTCAGCCTAAACCAAGTATGAATTCCTGACATGCTTATTTCATGGTTATTCCCGAAAATTAATTGGGATACATTGGACAAAAATCACAAAGAAGCTGGTGGTTGTCCCACTGAAAGAATAAATAAGCACAGGAGTTTAGTCTCCAAGGACAGCCAACAATTCAAAAGGATAAACTGGCATCATTTAAGACACAGTGCTAATGGTGGGCAAACACAAAAAAAGCCCAGATCAGTTAGCATTTGGCATCCAGAAAGCTCAGTGGCTTTGTTGAACAGCTTTGGACCATGAAACTTGTGAAATTTCTGCAGGGGTGTTAGCACTTCCTGGCTTTGGCAAGGCAGGAAGTATTGCACAAAACAGCCCTTATCAGGGTATTTTGGTGCTGCCAGTCCCAGTGCCAGAAAAACCCAAGAAGTCTCAGGCAATTATAAACGCTAACATGCAAAAGAAAACAAGTGAAAGTCTCTGAATATAAAGAAAGCATAAACTTAGGATGCTTTTTAAAAGTTTAAACCAACACAAGTCCACGCTGAATTAATGTTTCCTCTTAAATTCAATAGTGTCATGCATTAAACTGTGAAAGAACAGAGAATACTTGCTATGTAAATATTTTAGCAGAAAACATGCTTTAAATGATTTGCCTTAGTGAAAAAAAACCTATGAAAAATGTTTGAACTATGCACATTACAAGCAAACATTAATAAAAACATGTAGGGTATGATAATAGCAAGGAGCTAATTGATCTCCCAGCTACTCCCAGTCATTATTATTCAGTACATATTGATGATGCTTTGTATAAGATGCTTTATTTCTGCTTTCAAAAGGATTACAATCTAAACCAACACAGACTCAGAACAGATGGGATAAACAGGGAAGGTAAAAGTAGAGAACAACAGACAATCCCAATCTACATATATTCCATCTGTTTAAAATTAATGCTTTCATCACATTTTGTTGGAGATAAAAATCAATATCTCCACCAGGTCATGAGAGAAGTGCATGGATGGAGGGGAAAATGCTGACTCTGTAGTCTGCTTTCTTTCAAGAAAAAAAATTCCCAGGGATTCTCGAAGGAGGAGGAGCAGGTGAAAAGGGGATATGATGAAATGGCAGTCATTCTCCAAAGCATTATCCTGACCAGCCCACTAGAAATATTGAGCATAATTCAATTATAGTGTATAAGAATTAATTATAGTGATTCATCCACCACAATGGGAATCTTTCTGAACAGGGACAATACATCTGCATTGAAGGATAGAGAGAAATTTTTGCCAAAACCTAAGGTACTTTCTTACTTTTTAGCTTGCAACAGCTCTTCACTGGTGAAAAACCTTATAGTTATGAGGTGTGGACCTCTCGTCAGAAATGTAGAGGGCCCTTTCCACAGCATGTGAGCATTCAGTGCTGAAAAGTACTTCACTTTGCCTTTAGTTGAATGCAAAATTCAGAAAAACTCAAAGTTAGTGTGTCTGCATCAGAACATGTAAGATACATGAGAATGGGTAACATAAAGGGTGTAAACCTTTTAAAACTCCTCTCCATTTTCATTCAAGCTGCAAAATCCATGTTCTCCTGTTATAGCTGTCCTTGGTTCACTACTTCCTTACTAACAGCTTACAGCACTCAGAAACTGTGCAGTGACGGTTTCCTTTATAAAGCCCTTCCCAAAGGTCCTGGAGCAGAGTAAGATTTACAGCATGCTATGAAAGCAGGCACACATGCTTTCATACATGGGACAGATCCAAACATAAATTCATTAATGTAGGAAAAATTGAAGGCATGAAGTCCCCATCAATTTCAACACAGAGATCTCTATGTAGATAGAATAGAACAGAAAACCAACAAAATCCATGTCTTTTTGCAAAGTGGAAGAATTTGAGAATGATGATATAGAAAGAGGGCAAAATAGAGAAGTTTTTCAAAACAATTTTATTATTGCATATATTTGAAAAAAAATCCAAATAAAATTCAAAGTATTCCATGAACAGCACACCTACCAAAGCTTGATTACCTTTGTGTTTGTGCATTGGAAACCTATCATCACCAGCTACCCAACATCACATCCCTTACGACTGCACAAGTCCCGTGATAAAGCCAGTTCCTACCGCATTCCCAGGCACTCACTTTCCCTGACACTCCCTCCACAGCACTCCTCTGCCTCCATCTAATGCTTCAGCCAGCGGCAGCACATCCAGCCACGGGTTTCTAGTCAAGCAAGTGCTTGCTGGCCAGGCAGCGTTTGCTGATGGAGTCTGACAGGACTGATCGCTGCTGAGCTCATCATGCAGCCTCTCCCTGGGGACACTGCTTGGTGTCTCTTTCCTTCTCCCTTTCTATTCATCTGATTTTCACAAAACCTGTAGGAATCTGATGGGTGAGATTTCTGCCTTTCTGCCTAATTTCAAGTAATCTTCCCCAATTTCAACACCAGGGTTGAGAATTACTAGGTTCAGCTTCAGAAATTTGTTTCCTGATGACACCCAAGCTCTTAGAAAGGCATATGAAGGCTCTTCCGAGAAAATGTTGCTCATCAGCATTGGTATCAAACATCAAAAATGATGGGACCAGTGCTGATCCTCTCAATTGTCCTCTGAGTTTGTGATGGGTCCATGACAACTCAGGTATATTAAAAAACAATAGTAATGTAATGTACTGAACATACCTATTATGTAGACCATGGTAAATTTTCAGAGGGGAATAGTGATATTATGAATTACTTTTTGGGTATTCAAAGACAGCTCTTCTACAGAGGAATGTCATGACAATGAAGCTCTGCTGCTAGTTGCCACATATATTTTAATTCAGTGTAATAGCTCAGCTTCAGCATAATCCAGCAACGAGCTCAATTGATTAAATCAAACTGAAAAAAAAAAAAGTACTTTCTGAGCAAGTTAGTTCTAGCATCTCTCTGAATAGGATTTAGATAAGTGAATCTTTGTAATTCTGCCATTTGGTCTTGCTGTGGGTTCTGCAAGCATTCGTGCCTCCAGTGGAGAATTTTTCCATGTCTCTATTGGTTGCTCTACAGTAACTCTCGTTGACAGAGAAAACTGAAGAACTCCAAATTAGAAAAAGATACATTTTCAAAAAGAAGATCCCTCTTTCTTCTCATTCATTCCTCAACTCTTTGCAAATATTCCTAGCTGCAGTATCTCAGTTATGGTGTTTGTAAAGGATGAGTGATCTCTTGGAATCTTAATGAGATCTGCAGTAACCAGAGAAAAATAAATGGTAATCAGAGGCAGGGTGGAGTTATAATTATATTCTAACATCAGCACTTTCACAAGAGAAAGGCCATTCTAACTTTCACATAGGATGGATTTTTGGTTTTTTTGAGACAATTAAAGAGCTGAAAAAATACATAACAAAATGGGAATAATTAAGCAGTTCTTAGGAAAGCTTTTGAGATAACAAGTAGGATACTAGTCTACAAATTCTGCAAGCTTGGTAAAAGTAGAAGAGCAAGTATTTCAGCTTTTCAAAGGATATGCAAGAAAAGCCTGTGGGATGTCACTTTGTAAGGAAAGATGATAGTAACAACTTTTTATAGCAAGAACAGAGATGTTGCAGGACAGAAATGTTCCCACACATCTTCACTTGCAATAAGATTTTGAGTATTGAAGAAGAATGGGTAGGATTTTATTGTACAGAAAATTTTAAAGATGTTTTTTTCCTTTTTCTTCAGGAAATCAGGCTGAAGAAGAGAAGCTGACAAAAAATTTACATTGATTTATCAGCAAAAGTTGAGATTTGTTTTGGATTGTTTTTGCACCATTTATTATGTATATGGGGAAACAATGAAAAATATTTTTTGCCTTTAAGAAACAATTCACAAAATCAGAAGTTTTCTTCTAAAACATACTATGTCAGAAATGTCAGTGTATACAGAACACTGAATCTATGTCCCATTTACTTTTAGGAAATTGTGCATAAGCTGCTAAAGATGCAGAAAATATCAATAGCTTCATAAATCACAGAAACAATCAAGCAAAACAACACAAACAGTGTAAATACTGTATAGGAATCAATAAAATCAGAACATTTCCAGTGATTAATTTCTATGCTCCGAAAAGTCTCTAAAGAAAATAGTGGTTATTAAAACTTGGTTGGAAGAAAGAAAACAGATTTTTACTGAAAACAATTTGTGACTAACTTAGGTTGGGGTGGGTGGGTAGTACTTTTTGGTTTTGGGGGTTTTTTATCCTCTTCCAGCATTTATCAATACATGTCAATCACTGTTATCTGCCAATAGCAAGCAGTCAAATTTGAAAGGAAATTACAACCTGTGAACTTTTCATCTTGGCCATTTACTTTTTCTTACTCATACTGAGCAATTTTACCTAATTTGTATTTGTATTTCTTCCCTCTGTTGGTTCACTGACACTGTCAAAATTTTTAAAAATTGCCAAAGGAAAACATGAAGAAGAAAAGACAGAAATCAAACAAATGAGAAGCTTTCTCTCTTCCTATACAAGATAACCCAGATGAATAACTAGTTATGAGCTATGACTAAATCACAAAAAGAATGTTAACTGATCTTCACTAGGATGTGAAGAAAAATTTTATTAAAGTAACTCTTCTTTGATTGCTATTTGGCTTTTCTAATCTATCAGGATTCACATTCATCTACAAATACTTGGACATTCTTCTGCGCAACACATTAGGCATGGAGACCCCTTCAAGCTTGTAGGCAAACATAATAAATTCATCTTTTTCAGTTCTCTCTTGATTTGATGTGAAATTCAACTGGATTTTCAGAAGTCACAGACTTTTTCTAATGTGTGGGAAACCCTAGATTCAGAAACCTAAGTGCTTGGAAACCTAAAACTTGAATATATACATCGAATTGAACCAAATATAAGCCAAGTAAAATCAAATGTGTTCTGAACAGATATTTAGTGCGTAACACCAAAATAGAAGGAACTGAAGCTTGTGCTGGTATACCAAACCTATCTCCAAGTAGAATAAATAAGATAATTTTAAGATATTTAATATAGCCACCAAGTTAATTAGAAGAGGTACAGAAAGCAAGGCTGAAGGTATTATCCAAATACTATAGAAGACTAGTGAAGAGGCAAATCTGAGAATTCTTGTAAACTTTATGTCACAGAAATGGACAAGACAGAGCACAGCAATCATAAAAATTCAAAGTTTTACTCTAGGACTCTATTAGGGCATCAGTCTTTAGACACCGACATAAATTGGGAGTTTTGTTAGAAATTGGGTAGTAGCATATGATCTCTAAATATTTATGAGAATTCATTAGTATTCAGAAGGGATTAACTGACTTCCTGCTGGAGGCATTGGAAGCCTTTTTTGGTCAGATTTTTAAAAATCATGGTGTTTATTTTGATTTTAAGGACTGTGACCTCAACAGCTTGTTCAGAGTTTGATCAGAAAGATAAATTAATTATGTAATTGTAATGAAATTTCAGAGTATATCTTTTAAACCTGATCATGCCATAGGAAAAAAAAAATCACTAAATGCAATCTCCTAGTTTTCTTTTTTTTTTTCCTTGACACAATGTTACATAGGAACTTGAAAATTTAGATAGTAAGGAAGAATCTCTTTCTTAGTGCCTGGTCTTACTGACTTTTTAGCAAAAATATGATTAAATATTTACAATGTTGATACTAAGATTATGAAATAACACTAAAATATTTACTCCATAATTTATTTTCCTTTGTGCCAAGAGCTGCTTTGTGTTATCAGTGATGAAATCACATATTAAAGAAAAGGAGAGGCCTATTAGATCATCTCCTGTGTCTGCTTCCCTCCTCCAAAGCCAAATAGCTCCTCCCTTCTTGGAATCTTCCAAATAGCCCTTATGCTTAAGTTTATTAAATTGAATTCCCTGTTTTTCAAGACTATGGTTAAAATTTCTGTACATTTTAATAACAAAAGCTTCCATAAGAAAATCAACAGAGCTTCTACCTTGCAAAGCTATTAACAAATGTCATAATTAAAATTTTTACACCCATTTTCAGTTTTCCCAATGGTTAGAATCAGCAACAGCATAAAGAGATAATTGCTGAGTGACAACAGAATAAATTCAACCAAACTGCAGTATGCTAATGTTATGCAATGTTACTTTGTGTATGTATTTATTTGTATGAGAGACCTTTCCTTATTTACCTCAGACCACTTTTATCGCTTTCTTGGTGGATGCTGTCATTTCTGAATGGAATTGTCTACATAGATTTTACATGACTCTATGTATCTCTAAATGCTGATTTTTTTTCCCTCTTTACCTATTATGCTTGTCACAGGAGTCTCTAGCCTGAAATCAGCATAAATGAGTGTGGCTGGCACTGTGTGCATGCACAGTCACACAGCCTCATCTGTGAATCTGCAGCAATTAATTATATTTATAGTGAAATATCTGCAGAGCATTTGCATGTATGAATTATGTATTGGGGAAAAAGCAGTACACTATGGTTTATGCATTTTTTGTTCTCATGAGAGGCCCTTTGTATCGGTAATATATGCTATGAAGCAAACCAGATTTTTATTAATTTGTCCATCATTTTAATGATTAAATATAATTTTAAGTAAGGACATTATTTTTAGAATTGTTTTTCAAATAGCTGTTTATCCTGATTTTGCCCTTATATTTTCAAATAAATTGTCCATTACAGTTTAATGTATTTTTTCTTTAACACTAAATTCTTCGAGAAAACACCAAGGAAAAGAACCCCAAATCATCAATGAGTACAGGCCAGAGTTTAAGGCAATGAAGTATGCATGAAATATAAGCGTGATATGATTATCCCTCTTATTATGGTTATTACAATACATAATGAGCAGTGTCAGTCTGTTATCTTATCATTTTATTATTTTGTGGATTCACCCAAGAGTAAAATGTAAATGTAGTAACAGAAGTAATGAGTCAATGGGCTGGGAAGCACGATAAAGAAATAATAAGAAGGTAGTATGCTGCAAAGACTATTCTGAGCTAGACTAATTGTGTGCTCTGAAATTAATTATCTGCTACAAATATGACAGGTGGCTAAGTTAGCTGTGAAAGAAAACAGGACAGAATATTCAGAAAACCTTTTCTCTTTGCTGAAGAACTTCTGGAGACAATATTGAATTAAAGATTCATATACTAAAATTAATCTGTTTGAGGCTCCTGTTAAGAACTTATTCTTATTTTTCACATACTCTCCTAAATAGGCATGCACCAAATACAGCTTTATTTTTTTTGTGATTTAATGCCTCCATATGAATGACTAACCTTCACTCTCAGTGTACATCTATATTTTTGCAAAAAGCAACAAAAAATACCTAAGAAACAACAAGAAATCAGATAATTTGTTTTTAAAAATGGTATAACAGGCAGTAGCTTAAAAAACCCCACAAATTAATTTGAAATTAAATTATCAATTTTAAATTAAATCATTAAATTTCTTTAATGATTGGGCCAGAATTCATTGCAGCTCTCTCATGGTGTGGCTATTACATCTACTCCATGTGCCTGTTTGCTTTGGTAGAACTTTGCATCCTGGAAAAAGATTCCAAACATTGGAACTGAAATTATTTAAATCAATCTTCTGTGAATATTGCTCCCTAATTATTCTAGTTGTTTACAGTTACCTCAGAATTTCCACAGATCAATAAAAACCATTAAAAACTAATAGATATTATAACACTTGAGAATTCTAAGATTGTTTTTCTTACAAAATCACGGTCACAGCATAGCCACACACTCCAGTATTCCTTAATTTATTTTGCTGTAGAACAGTACTCTGCCTGGAATTATCTTAGTTAGGGAGGAGGAGGGGATTATATTATTCCTCAAGGTTCTGTTGCAGGAAACATATTAACATTCATTGACCTTGCAGTGGTAATTTGTACTGATGAGCATCATTATATGACTGGTATATTAAAGCAGCTTATTAGAGATAGGAAGCATCCTATGCTATTCAGAGACACTCTTACCATTTGAGATGTGGCTGTCATGGAGTCTTTACATACAGGAGATATTTGGAACAGTGGAAAACTACTAGAATAGCCTGGCTAAGCTATCAAGTTATTGTAGCTCACAGCTCAACCTTTAAAAATCAAATCATATGAAAAATTCACATCGATACCTTTCTGGTAAATAAGTATCACATCTTTCCAATTTTAACCACAGAACTACTTTCTATTAGTGGATGAGTAAAAATTAAATGGTATAGTGAATGAGAAATACACATTTGGGAGTACAGAGTCACTCTCCGTTCTGACCACGGAGATGCTGGCCGAAAATAGAACTGTGATTGCAGTATTCTAAATAGAGAGTCACCCTGCAAGCTCTTCTTAGGAGGTGCAACACATCTCATTACCACATTTTGGAAGAAATATGTTCTTAACAGTGGATTTTCTTCTTGTATTGAGGCCATGAATATAATTATCACTTGATAATTTACAGTGTGCCAACTGCTTTACTGCATCTAGTAAGCAATAAAGCACTAAAGGGAACATGAAGTTTGTGGCACCTGCAGCTCATTAAAAGGGCACTATCAGAAACAAAATGTTTAGTTATCATGTAGTGCTTGGCTATACACAAGCATCATTTAGGATTAATCTAGGGATGCTTGCATAAAGGACCACTGGCAACATAAAATGTTCAGGGAGTATATGTTCAGAACACAGAATACAGGAAGTCTTACCAATTTATGAAGGGAAATTAATTTTCTGCAAAAGTAGGGCATAACATCTCTGGCATGCCACAGGAAGTTATTTTTCTTAATGGTCTTCTCTGTGTTCTTTCTTGCTTCTCATGTTCTGAACACACTTCTACTAATAAAAGTGTTCACTATATAACCACAGATGAGGACATATCAATGAATAATTTCACTAATTAAATAAACAGGTACATAAAAAGAAGCCTCAACTTTTATTTCTTAATGTAATTACAGTTTTCCTAAGATGAAGTAGTATTTTAGCTAAAACCATACAAAGTATGTGAGAAGTGCTATGGCAACCTTTGTGCCACCAGCTCCTGTGGGTACCAGGGACCTGCACAGCGGCTCCCGCATGAGCAATTCAGTGTTCCTGACACCCTCACTGTGTGCACTCTGTGCAGAGCACAAATACCAGAGCAGTTGCACGCGCATTGCAAACACATCCACACATGAGGTTTGATCCTACGTGCTCCAGGACTGCCTGAGAAGAGGAATTCACAGACCCTGCTCCTGCTTGATCTCTTCATTTGAGGTAACTCACGTGATTGCACAACATGGGCTGAGAATTGTATGAATTGGGCTGGGTATGCAGCAGGAGAGGGATCCTTGGAGAACAGTATCTTTGTAAGGTGAGCTTCCTTCTCCAAGACTGTCCTGTTGACACTCACAACGTGCACAAGAAGCTGCAGGATAAAAATGCAGGCTGAACACCAGACAGCGTACGGAGTTAAAGAGGGAAGAAAATCTGGAGGAAGGAATCTGGTGATATTGAGACTGGGCAGTTAAATGGAAATGGGAATTAATAAATAGAAAGACTGGTTGTGTTAGGGTCAGAAAGTTATCATGAAAAATAGAGGAGGCTTGGGAATTGGTTGACTGGGAGAAAATGATCTCAAGGTAGGACTGACCAAAAAAGGATTGCTTCAGTAAGTAAACTGAAAATAGGAAGAGAATAGGGAAGCTATGGAACAGCTCAGGCATGTTTGGTAACAGCCCAGATTATAGGCCACTCAGCCTATATATCCAGTCAGAATATTGAGATAAGACTGAGTGGACAAGTAGACTGAGACCTCTAGTGAGCTGGGTTGAATGTCAGGTGAAGGCTGAAAATGAGACCTGAAGGGGAGATGGTGAGCCAGAGTTAAGAAAGATGTGAACAAAGAGGCAAAAGAAACCAGACCAAAAATAAGAATGACGAAACTGAAAAGGGAGGAGAGAGGTGAGACAAAAGAACCTGGAATGATAGAGGTAGTACCAGAAAGGCTAGGAAATTGTGGGATAAGTGCCAGGAAGAAACATCAGGTAAAACAGGTCTGTCTGAGGAAGAATATGAAGGCTAGGATGAGAAATTAAGTATGAGTAAAAATTAAATTAGATTGCTTGGATGTCAAAGCACATCATGATGAAACAAAGAGATTGGAATAGCAGTAGAAATCAAGTATATGTGTATGCTGTTCTGACTGTTACCCGTTACTGGATGCTCTGTGCTGGAGCCGGTATGAACCCGAATGTTTTAAAATCTCACTATTTCTCTCTTCTTAGGAACATCTGTAAATCCTACTGAGCTACGCTCCCGCCCTCTGCTGTCCCTTCACCAGCCACTGGAGCATCCTGCTACCAGCAATGCCAGCTGAAGTAGCTGAGCAGTGAACCACAAACTTCAGTCTTGTAATAACCCATGTGCACAGGAATAACAGCATGTGGCCATGGGCAAATCTTTACATTTTTCCATTTAACTTTAATGATTTTTTAAGTTACATTCACAAGAATCTGAAAAGATTGGCTAAAACCCACGCAATGGTAACTGCTTATAAACATTTCTCTGCAACTTTTAAACCGGTAATTCTTCAATACAATATTGTGAGCCTTTGGGCTTTTAAGAAGAAAGCAAGGCTAATGTGAAACATTAGAAGCATCCAGTAACATGGGAGATATTAAGTCTTATGGGTACTGCCTGTAGATAGTTTGTTCATGATTCACAGTTGCTTGTACTGAATGAGTCATCCTAAAGCGGATAATCAGCAATCTTCCAGCCATTTCACTTTTCCACCAGCAAGGACTTTGTAGGCTTGAATTAATGAGAGGCTTTAAAAAGTAGCTGAGAGAATTCTCTTTTTATAAAGATCAATGTAAGTAGAAATTAATCTTTTTAAGAACTAAGTAACTCACTATTGAGTGCTTTTCTACTGAGAAACCAGTTAGGGCCCCCTTTTCAGAATGAGGTGCTCAGTTTACAGCAACAGCTTTGCACTTCAGCATTCGAGGAAGGCATGTAGTATATTGCAAGTAACAATTAGAGTTAAGTGAAAAAAGAAGAGACCCATATTTGTTACTCATGGTTGAAAACTGATCCAATTAAAGTCTGTTAAATTGGCCCATTTTACACTAGGCTAACCCTGAATAGGGCTCTGGATAGAGTTTTTGGGTGTGTGCCAGAGGAAGGACCATTGAATACACACTTTCACGTATGAAGTGGCAAATATCCTGTAATGGGATGTAATAATATCAGGACCAGCTTTCCAAGAAAGAGTTTGAAGCCTAGCCCCCTAACCTTATAGTAGTCAGAGAACACAGTTTTCCCCTCACACTTTCACTGCACAGTGCCAAATATTTTTGTATTTGTGAAAATGTATGCAAATCCCTACCTGACACTATTTCCTACTAATAAATTATTCTAGTTGTGCTTCTTGCCACACTTTTGTTCCTTTGTCCTTCTTATCATGAGGCAATTGTGAGAGAAAAGCAAAAAAGAATAGATTGTTAATTATAACCGACTGATTCCTGTGGAGATGTGTTAGCATTAACATGGAGCTGATCAAGATCAGAAAGTCCTTTCTGTGGATGTTTTGTGGGTCTTGCAAAAATAATGACAAAATCAAAATGAAAAGAGTACAATTTATTATTTTTTAAATTATACTCACTATACTGCGTAAAGAATGAACATACTGGACCAATGGTCTGTAAAACTTGCCTTAAAAGAAAACAACCATTTCACAGAATTTTTTTCCCTGCTGCAATGGAAAAACAAGATAACTATATAAAGATAAGCCCTTCCCCCTCACTCTTGTGTATAGTCCTATCTCAATCCTTTTAAGTGCTGAAAGAAAAGTCATTATTATAGAAAGACAAGGTATCTTGTGAGTTTTTAAATTGCACCTGGTGCAACAGGGACAGCTCTGTCTCCCAAAGTAGCGATGCAGTATTTAACTCAGTGAGCCAAATGTAGTCTTTGTGACTCATGGGTCTTCAGCAGGGTTATAGTGGGAATTAGTCTGTTCCAATATACTTAGTTGTTACTTTGAAATGCCACCTACTTCTATCATTTTAATTAATATTCTAAGGCTAACCTCCAACTTCCAGCCCTCAAGCACTTTCTATTTTATTCATTATTTATTGCTGTTGCAATATGTCTTTTGACAAAGTCCATGGTCCAGATTACTGTTTGCAACAATGTTTTATAAATTGCCCAATTTCCTAAATAATAGCGATCATTTTTCTTAGTTATACCTTAAAGGAGGAACCATCATATAGAAGCCTTTTCCACCTTTTTGTTGGCACAAAGGAATGGGAATTCCTCTCCTTTATGGACAAAAAGCAGGTTTGAGGTTTCTCCCAAACATTGCATGAAGAAGTTGTACTGCAGCAGCTTAAGAATAGGATTTTTCTGTTATCACAACAATGAATCAGAACTGTTTGCAGCATTTGCTTCATGGCAGCAGAGGACTTGGGTTGGTTTATATAAAACTTATCACTGAGGAAAGCAAAGTAACAACAAAACTCAGTGCAGGAGAAGGAGATTGCCATTTTGGTGACACAGTTTGGAATAATTATTTTCTAATTCACCGGTTAATTTCTTTACCATCTTGGAGCAAAAGAACCAGTTTTCACTTTTGGAGGCTGAGTGTCATGCCTGAAGCCTTGAGCTCTAATGTGCTTTGTAAAGGAGAAGCCTGCACTTTTTTGAGATCCATGCAAAAAAATCCCAGTCACTGGATAGGTACATGAATATCTGCTTCATGTCACAACTTGGCTTGGTCAATTTCCAGGTACAGGGAGCCATTGGAGAAGCGCTATTAAAGGCCACAAATCTTTGCTAATATTTAGATACAAGAATATAATGAAACAAAACAGAAAATCAGTATCAGCAAGAGTCAATCTATTAAGGTTCTTGTGTGTCTCCATATGATACTAAATTAGTCCCCTTCAAGTATTTAGCAGTAAGATAACACCACCTTTCTCTATCCTGGCCTTCCTCCGCCTCCAGAAGAGAGGCAGATATTGCGAGAGATTCCACTTTTATCCATTTTCTTGCCTATAAGTGAGAGTGAATATATTTAGAGGCTGAGGTTAACCAAGATTAAAAATACAAAACATTAACCTAGAAGAGCAGTTACAAGGTACTATGAAGGAAGAGATTTACTCTTCCCCTTTTACAGACATCCAAACACAAAACCTCAGAACATTCCAGCAAGGAGAAGAGAAAACCTCAGCTAAGCTGATGCTTCGCAGCACAACCTTGTGTTGGTTGCCTACACAGCATCCCCCCTGCTGCAGTCTGGGTGGGCTTGTGCTCAGAGGAGCACAGATTGCAGAGCACTGCAAAGGCTGTTTTTATCTTCTTACTCTCATTGTACTTATCCACTAATGTAAATATTTCCAAAACAATATCTGAATTGTACAGTCATAAATGCATAGGCTGGCAAATCTCAGCTGCATTAGTCACTTCAACTATCTGAAAATTTGGTTTGGATGAAAACATTTACTAGTCTAAGTCTTAAACTCTGTGCTTCACCATGCAGCTGCAGAAAATTCCAGCGCCAAATAGTCTTATCAGATACACCCTACTGGAGACTTTATTCCAACTGCATACCAATAAAATCCCCAGAAGAAAACCTGCAAGAATGAGAAGGACCCACTATGTTTTTCAAAACAGGAGATTCAGAGATAACTACTGCTTCTTCAGTCTGGGTTGTAAATGTACATCTCATCACTGACTCTGCTAACAGCTGGTAGGATGGATTATCATTACAGCTGCTAATTGGGAGCTGGATTTGGATACTTGAACAGCTTTGTGATTGGTTGCCATCAAGTTATTACACAAATTGATAAAATGCACCCATGTGGTATAGCTGCAGTAACATAAAACTCATTTTTAGCAATATAGCAGATTGTGTCTAGCATTCATCTTGCTGCTTAGCAGTTCATAAGGAGCAAAACGGGACAGAGAACAGGAGGGAAATGCCCACTGTCTGGAAAGCCTCTCATTTCAATCTTTGCATGTACCCAAAAGCTGAACATTAACAAGGGTTGGGGACCCTGTTCTCCTTGGAGTGAATGCTAATTGAAACTTTCACTGTGATCTGATATGCTTTAAAATACAGCAAATCCCTTATTTATGAGTATAAAGGCCATGAAAGAGCTTTAGAATCTAACCCTAGGGGGCTCTTCAAGTGCATGAACCCAGAAATGTTTAACACTTACACTTAGTCTTGAACAGTTGCTTGAAAAGGATAGAGAAAAATACATGGTAGATGCCCTCTTTTCTGAACAGTTGAGAAAGCTTCTTGCATGAAATGAAAAAAACATTTTCTTAAGAAAATGCTTTCTACTGTAGCTATTGCACTTTGCTATTTAGAATCCACATTCCTAGGACAGAGCTGTTGCATACATTTTTTATGACATAATCTCTCACATAAAAGCAGTTCTTGGAATGCTGACAGGCCAATAAAGAAACCTTGCTGTAATGGGGGAACAAAAAACATTTCAGGTCTAATATCAAAAGAATTATTAAATGTCTCCTTCGATTTCTGTAATGTGAGTTTTCCCAAGTAAGTCCACATCACTGGCAATGAGACATTATATAAATATAAAAAGGTGTATTCTAAAAGCTACAAGCAATTAAAAGGCAGTGTGTTCAACTAAGATTTGAAATATGCTCCATGAAAAACAAGCATAAAAATTAATTCTATTAAGCTGATGCAGAGTCAGATAAGGTACTCTGGGATCAATAATTATACTTTTGTAAATCTTAGTTAGAAATTGCTTCAATGACTTACATTTTGTTTCTGGAAGTGTTTGTGTTGCTCCTAATAGTACTACAAAAGAGTCCTTTCATAAAACTCTGGTGATCCTTTGGGATGGTATTAGACACCACTGTGGGGTATTCCCAGCAGTTTGCCTTCCTCCCTCCCCTCCTCCACTGCCCAAGGTTAGCATCCAGCCCAGCCTCAGTAAAAATTGTATTAAGAACCTTCATCCCCAAGGTTCACAGCCAGAAGCACCAGCTGCTATTGGTCTTGGTTTAAAAAAACATGCCAAATAGTGAATGTGGAGAACACTTGGAGGCTGGCATGCAACAGGTATTTGCTTTTGCCTTCCTTGTTCCAAAGGACAGTATTCTCTCCAGCATGGGGACAAACTGTGGCTGGGACTGTGAAATGCTCAAAATATCCCTCTCTGCAGGAAACCCTTGCAGGGCTGATCTGCAGGCATCCCAAGAATTGTGGTTCTTGACAAACTTCAGTATTAATCAAAATATCCCTGCTCTGACTCTTCCTGAAACTATGAAGCACACAAAGACTACCATAGCTGCTCATTTTCATTAGTGCTTCCTTCTTGAAAAATAAAAGCAAGCATTCTGATAGCACACAACTATGCAGCACATTCAGACACATCTAATTAGAAGCTGCCTCACACTTATTTCTAAAAAAATTTGTAACAAAATAAAAATTATTTCCAGTATAAAAGCCGGCTGCATGTTACAGGCTGTTTGAAAAAAGAATGTCTTCCCTCTTTAAGCAAACTATCTAGCTGCTACTATTTCTACCTGAAAGCTTTAGCAAGGGTAGAAGCTATCAGTACTTATTCTTTAGCTTTTTCACCATCTCCACGAAAGTAAATATTCAGTGCCATTTAAGCCCAGCCTCTTAGTGGAACCAGTCCCTCCTGAGAAATTTACCAAACCAGTAAGCTGTACCTTTCTCGAACAGAGTGATCTCACCTGGAGTTCTTGCTCTGTTTTTCCCTGACAGCCTACAAGTGAGGTCACTGATAAGTCACTGAGGACAGCAGGCAGCTCCAAGTCTGTTTGGGAGCTTTATAATGCTGTCCTGTTCTAGAAAACTACAAACATATAATCCAGTCCCATCCAAGAATGGGGGCAATAGCCAAAATGTGATATGACAATTTCATTAGCAGAACTAATTAGCAAAAATATCTTTTGTATCATACTTACTAGTTAGTGGAAATCAGCGTTTTACCCAAGAAGTACATGCATAATTATTCAGAAGGAACATTGTGTCAAACAATTAATTTCCACATTGAAAAATGTACAGATGTGGAACATAGGGTTTGCCATACTGCATAAAATTGATGGTCCAGTACTTCATCTATCCCATTTTAGGCAGTGGTTAGTACCTCATCATCTGATGAACAACCCCTGAAATGAACAGTTGTGGATTTCACCATGAGAAAAAAAAATCCTAATAATTCTCCCTTAGTCAATGGAGTCTGTCTCAGGGATCAGGAGAAAGTTTAAAAGTTCAGGGTATAAAATGTCTCATAAATTTGTAGAGATTGAAGATGAAAAGCATAAGGAGATTAAAAAAAAGACTAACATTTATACTGCATGGAAAGACAAAAAGATTCGTCTTCATCATGCAATCAAGTGGCAAGCAAAAAAACTAACATTCATTCTGAATATAAACTGATTTATTTACATGGGACAGAAAAATTACTATGAAGTGATATTAGCTACAATCCCATAATTGATACAATTAGAAAGCAGGAGGGCTCAGCAGAGGGGACACAGCACCACCTGTCATATTGCTTCTTGGACTGAGTTGGCTCAATTATCTCGAGTTTGGCAAAGAACAAATACACAGCAAGAGAGGTGTAAAACATCCAATTAATCTCATCTCAGTCACATAATTTCCAAATTAAGATTAAAATTCAAGACTTGCATGAGTCATAAATCCTCAGGGCACTTGAAACTGTTGTGTAAGAGAATGTTAATAACACATGTAGGTATGTAAGACTACTTGATATATACATACAAATACATCCTAATTTATTTTGTAAAGTCAGAAAATAAATTAAATTGAGTGGTTCCAAGTACTGACATGCCAATATTTATATCTCTGTGCCAGATTTATATATTACTTTTGAATGGTATTTTTTTCCTTTCTCACAAAGTACAATGGTTAGTTAATTGATATTTGTATAAATTCAGGGAAGTAAAGTGTACTATGCATAAATGAGGAATTACATTCTGATGAAATCCTATTCTTTTAAAACAATTCAACATCTTCTTATTGAGTGCAACATCTGAATTCATGATTTAGGAACCTCATTCACAGCATCCTTTTGCCTTAGACATGGTCTGAAAGACTAACTTCTAATTACATGAAAGGCCTACTTATGACAGAGACAACAAACTGCTTCACAATTCTGTAAATGTAGACCAGGCTTTGCTCAGCATCGTCCCTGTTTACTCCATGCCTTTTCTCAGGGGATAAAAAGGAAACACTTCATTCTCACATAAGTTTATTTTACTGAACATTTTTCAGCAAAATCTTTTCCTCCCTCCTTTTCAAAACTACCAGATTAAAATATGACAGAGCTAAATGGATAAATGAATATTCTGTCCTGATTTTCACTGGAACCCTTAATACTGCAGACCTAAGCATGTAGGCAACAGGCTAAATCCAGCCTGGGTTTAAAAGCTGATACAATTTATCCAGTAGCTTATCGTGAGTGGAAATTAAAACCATGTACTTTATACTGGCTTCTTATTTAAATGCTGGTTGATAGCTACTCTTACATTGCATTCCACGCTACAAAGGCAGAAATCTAAATCTCACTGAAAGAGAAAAGAAAGATATGCACATTGCTCATTGCCGGTTAGCCATCAAACTTCAGATTTTCTCAGAAGTATTGTATGTGCCAAGTACACAGTTGTACACACAATAAAAATCTTATGAAAGCATAGAAGGGAGATCCTTATTAATGTAACACTTCCTTGATTTTCTTCAAGTCATCATACATTCTCATAAAAGACTAATCATCATAAGAACACATTCTACAAACATATACTAGCTTTTAAGATGGTTGAGAGTAATTGATTTGCTGTATGCAAAAGTGGCATGTGGATATACAGGAAGAATTACCTTTTACTCACAGAGGACTGATTAGATAGAACATACTGTGGCTTTTCATGCTATTTTTTGACAACTTACTCAGTCCAGGCTCCTTCTGGAAGCCGCATTCACCTATTTTTTTAAATAGGTGAAAAAGTAAAACTCTTTAAAGGGGCTTTTTGATTTTTCTATACTACTTTGCTTAAACTTGTAGATTTTCCTATTTGCCAGCTGGATTATTTTATCATGAAAACTCTTCATTTAGGTGGTTCAAACAATAGTTTGTACTTGGAGAGTTTACTCAGGCTTTTAGTAAGGGTAAGCTGTGGAGGGTGAGGCATGATGTTGCAAGATGGCATTGTCCAAGGTAGTTGTACTACTCACCGGAATAAAAGCTAATTCTCAGTATAGATCATGCAGAAGTTATTGAACAGTGTAAACTCAAGTTTCCAGTAAGGACAGAAGAAACTGGCAATAAGTCTGAAATTTGGCAAGGTTTTATCAGTTCCTTTTGCAGGGCTACTTAGAATTTCACTCTGTGGAATATTTCAAGGCTGGCAATGTTTTTCAGAGAGCAGCTTGCAAAAGCAAGTTTCAGCTTGGAGTTTTACAGGCTGATAGTAGGAAAATTGTAGCAACACACTTCTGAAGAAGTGGTATCCCATGAAAAACATGACTGAAAACAGGATGGGAAAGAATCCGAGAGTGCCTGAATTTTATCTCCCAAAACTGAAGTTGATGAACCATAAGATTGCACAGTCACACAGCTGGTATGCACTGGCTCTGTTTGCTCTTAGGCCAGTCCTGCACCATCAGAAGCACCTATAAGAGACGGTGCTGGAGCCTCCATCATCTCTATTACAATTCTTTCCTGCTCCATCTTTCTGTATCTGTTTGTGATCCCACCTTTTGCTTGCATGTTGAGCTTTCTAGAGCAGATATTTTTGTATTGAGAATACACAGGGGGACTATAACAAAACACAGTGAAATTATCAAGGGGAGACCTACTCTGTGATTAAATAGCCATGGTATTATGATAATACTAATAAAATAAAGAGATAAATAGATGTCTCTATCTAGGTAAATACAGGTAAATACTTGTAACATCTTCCATGTTGTTTTAGTGGAATGTGTTCTACTAGAATGCGTTCAGATTAAATGGTGCTTTGTACAGGCACCAGCACTGGGCTGAAATTTTGCTAATTTTTTAATTCGTTTTTCTTATGGCTAGAAAAACAACAGATAGGTACTATTTAGAATGACCCTTCTCTTTTAGGACTGCAATTGCTAAATAAAAAGGAAAAGACTCCCCCAAAATTACTGAAAAAAACTCCTTATGTCTTCATCACCCTCAAAATGAGTACCTGTGGAAAGGTAAAACCTGTACAGAGATAAGCCAAGATTTCTTACAGATTTCTCTTCTTAGTACTCATGAGTCATCACTCATGTAAGCATATAAGGAACACTGAATAGATGTAGGTAGGACAGCTGTGACCTGAGGCCAAAAATCTTCACTGGGCATTTTAAGAGAGATTTATAAGATCCCTTTTTTAGGGTTTTCACTTCAATAAACAAGGCTTCCAAATAGTATTTGATCCTAAGCATAATTATTAATAATGGTACTTACTCTAATTTAGTTTTGTTCAGTGTTTCAAATATCTGAATACCCATCTGGCAAAATACCCCTGCACTGAATCCCTGCTCATTCAAGATTCTGATCTTGATGTCTGAAGAACTTTGGACAGTTATTTTGAAATGGTCAAAGGAACTATTTGACCATGTTGTAAGAATGGGTTCCATATTTCTGTGAATTTCCACAGAAATGTCCCTCAGAAACAAGAAAAGATTAATTGCAAATGTGAAAATCTGGGACTAGAAGACAAAGAATAAAAAACGTTGCACATATATCAACAACAGCATAACAACACTCATTAAGATTAGATGCACTTTTGGCATTGCTCCACCTGTCTCAGCAGAAGAGAATGGGTGATCAAAGAGTAAAAATTCAGAGTAAAGAGTAAGGAGTAAAATTCACAGCACAGCTATCTTGTTTTTAAGGTAGTCAAACACTCTATAACACCTGCGGCTGTCAAAATGCTTAGGTATATTCACTGAGCAGGCAGGTCAGAGCCATTGAATGGAACACACTGAAAGCAGTAGTTACATGTTTCACAAAGACTGCAAGCCAATGTTGCTCCTAAACAGCCACATCCATCAGTGGTCACCCTTTGTTAGAGAAGGCAACTCCCCAGCACTTGTACATAAGGTGTTTATTTCCTTGGTTTGTTTGTCTACCAGTTTTTATAAGCTAAACCACTTTTTGGCAGGGAAAGAAGTATTACGTATCATAAATATTTTAATTTGTTTTCTCTGCACTTTCTTTTTAACCCATCCCTAATTACTCTGCAAAATATATTCAAAAATAAACAAGAATTTTAATACTGTAGTCATCAAATCACTTCAGTTACATTTATACATATCTGAATATCGTCTGCAGTGCTTTTTGGGATTTAGAGTATATTTAACATGTCCAGAAAGTCCTAACTAGCTACCTGTGTCTAAACTGTTAATGTAAGGTCCTACTTTAGGCCAGACCTTTTTTTATTCCTGAGTCGATCACAGTACATGACCTTTACATTTCAGTTATCTTCTCCATTTCTCCTTTGCTGCTCACTGAAAGGACTTAAAAATATTTGTTTATGTTTTCATTAGGTTGTCAAAAATATGCTTCAATATTTAATTAATAAATGCTTTTGAGATTCTCGGGTGATTTGGAATATGCATGCAAACACTGGTTTTGGAATAGGACAAATTAAACATCTCTTCAGTGTTTCCAACTGTTTCCATCTAAGCATAAAACATTGCATTTTGTGTAATCCTTACCATAGGAAACAGGAATTTGCTCAGTTGGATCTCATGATGCAATAAACACTTTATTATCTGCTATACCTACACACACATGCAACATGGAATTAAAATTGCTCATATGTCTCAACCATCACATATACATGCACAGGTATGCAGTGTTTATGCATATAAATCTATGCCATCAAAAAAAATCATAATATATACCTTAATTTTTCACTGAATATAGCTGGCCCTCATTCTCTGCTACTTCCATTTAAGGCTGTAGTTGTGAAGAGATCTATATGGAGTTTCTGCCCAAATTACATACAGGATAAAGTCGTCTATGTTGGAGCAGCCAGCTATGTTCCTTCAGAGACTCCACTGTAGCTGAGAATTGCTCAAACAGTCTGCATTACTTATTTTGCTTGGCACAATCTCTCTAGCTTGGAGAAGAGAAAATAGAAAGTGTTTTAGGAATGAGCTGTGCTGATCTTAAGTCTCGTGAGGACGCCTCAGCACAAAAGGGTGACATGCTGCAAGAATTCTCTGTGAGAATGCTCAGCGCTGCCTTAACACCAGGAAAATGGAGAAGAATCTTTCTGGTTATGAGTTGCTGGTCCAAAGAAAGGAAATACTGCCTCACTGCTCATATGGATCTGACCCAACAGCTTTAACATTAATATAGTCTGTTGACTATAATTGAGGACAACTAAGGCTTATGTCCTTAAGTTAACCATGAGACTCACGGCTGCAAGGAGGGACCTGCAAATCACAAAGAGCACAAGTCACAGATGTAAGTACACATACACAGCCAAACACATAACACACGTGAAAATGAGTCTTCTTTTCACATAAATAGTTCACAGAACTGTCCTTGAAAAGGATAAAAGCTTCCTTAACACATGAGAATATCCTATTTACTATCAATTTTTCTTGATTCTGTGCAATTAGCATGCTACCCTTCTACTCTGCTTTAATTAACAAGGTATTTTAGTCCAAAGACTGCAATCCTAGGGTTCTTTCAAACTATATTAGGCAGCTAAAATATGAAATTAAAAGAAAACAGAGTTCCAGCCAACAGAAACAAGTGACTCATTTCCTTGTGAAAACACACAAGGTTTATGTTACTCTGGCAACGATGTTCACCATTCCAGAATAAAGTCTCTTTGCTCCCTTCAGAGCTTTTATATATTCCTGTTACAATCTATGTTCCACTGTGACCTGACATTGAACCAAGTTATGCAGTTATTCACAAGAGACTGTAAGTTATGCTTTAATTTAGACAGATTCTAACTCTACTCTTCTGACAATGAATTAATAAATATATATATATTGTTTTTCATAGTGAGGATTTTAGAGGAGAAAAGTTACTTTTGAGGCATATTGGTGATATGTGCCATATCAGAATTGTGTGTTGCCATGATAAACTGGAACGGCTGTGGCTGCATTCACACAACTCTGCAAGCAACAAATACATCAGCATTCCAGCTGCTGGTTTTCACAGGGAAGTTGATTCCATTGTATCACACATGTCAAAATACAAGTTAGGAAAAACTCTACAATTTATAATCTCTTGTAAAATTAACCATATGTGTCAGGTGAGCACCAGCAAAATGGGGATACAGAAATTCTGCCCTTTGGAATCCATGCCAAGAAAAAGTTTTAAATACCGAACGCTCCTCATATATAAAGTCATAGCACCCTTGTGCAGTGCGAAAGTACAAAGTTCTAGTTTGAAACCAAAACTATAATTTGGTATTTGTTACTGATTTCCTCCAAGATGTGTCCTTAAAAGTTAGATGAGAGGTTGCAACTTAACTGATAAGGCAAATTTTCTGCTTAAATTTTGAAGCTGTTGACCATGTATTTGGAGATTCCTCTGGAGTTAAAAAGAAATTCAGGAGATTTTGTCTGCTAGAGTTCTTGCTTTCCTTGATAGGGTAGTAAATTTCAGTTTTATAAGAAGCATTGTCATGGGAGACTGTGAACATTAGAAGTTCTAAAATACTGTGTAGGAAACTCCCACAGAACACATGATGAGCAGAAATATATTGCCATAAACTTCTGTGCAATAATTGAATTTGAAAACCATATGTCAAAAAATGAAGTTTTATGACATTTGTCATAAAATATGTGAACACATAGGTGCTTGGCTGAATGGCTTCCTTTACCCATTTCTAAAATATTTGTCACTCATGCACAGCTCTGTCATGTAAATTAAGTTTTGGGAAACTTCCTTCAAAGTCCCTGAAAGCTTTGCTGTTACCCTTTGAGGGATTAGGGTTTCATCCCTGCCTTCCTGAACGTCGCAGGAAAGAACATATAAAACACCAGTTTGTGCCCAAGTAATAAAACATCTTCATTTGTACTCAGATTTTCCCCATTTCATTATATTAATATTAAGCTGAAGATTCATAAGAAGAAAGTGGAACATTAAACTGAATTTGGATAACGATAAATGAAAACTCTGAAAAGTTTTCCTTGAAAAATGACTGCTTCTTAAATAAAACCTTCCCAAAAATCCACTGACACTTTTTAAATGCTTCCTGGGCTTGGCTAGAATCTCATTAAGTTACTGATCTTCATGATGACTGACAATTAATTCTATGATTAATCTGTGGAACCCTCAGCCATGAGTTACTATTGAAGCCAAAAGTATGGTAGAATTCAAAACACGATTACACATCTAGATCCAAGTTCTTGGCTCCAGTTCTTTCTGTTGAACATTGCTGAGACAGCACAAAGAAGATAGAAAGAAGCTTTAAAGGGGCAGATGTGCATTCCCTGACGTTGAAAAATCTTTGACTGAGGCAAAGTTGGAGATTAGAATAATGCCACCCAACCCTAATTTTAGTTTCTAAGAGATGGCTCAGGATTGAAAGATGGCATGGAAGCTGGAACCATGTGATCCTCAGCTACCTCAGATGATCAAGTTGTTTCACATGGAACACCTTGTAGACATACTTCTATTGTCACAGTTTGTGGGGGGCATTTGAAGCACTGCTGAAAAACCAGGGTTTTATATACATGTGAAAAATGAGGATTAGATGGGATAAATTCAGTGGGGCCATACTGTTCTAAGACATACAATATATTGCAAAGCAAAAGCTGCCTGCTAGCTGTTGAAGATCCAGATGAAGACTCTTCTTCTATGACTTCCTACTTGCTTCAGCAAAATACCTGGAATTGGTCATTAACAGAGGCAGGCTAAATATTTGGAATACTGGAGGGATTTCAGGCATCTTTCCACATGGCAGTTCCTCTGTTGCAGTTCTGTTATCACATAGTAATGCAATGCCTTCACAGAGATAAGAAATGAAGGAAAGAATATGTTGCCTGTTTTTTCATGTTTAATAATTGAAACAAACAAAATATAGCAGAGCCAGGCAAAAAATGCTGGTTTATGAAAGTCATTAAAGGGAAAAAGGTATTTTCATACTATAGGATCCCACAATACTGAATACTGCCATAAGCATTCTTGGATATTACAAGGCATTGAGAAAGTACTACATAATCAGCATGTGCTCTAAATACTTGTTATAAAATATGCATAAGCTGTAATTGCCCGTGAAAGCTGAATGTTGATAAGAAGAAGTAATAATTGTGGTTTTGGCCTTGATCCTTAAAAAGATGTCTCACACTAATAAAATACAGTAGCTAATACAGAAATCATTATTATCTTTTGAGAAATGTAATAATTCTGCCTAGACTAAATTGAGAAACTATATCCACAGTATATAAATGTATTAAAACAGATAAAATGGCACTAGTTTACATGAGGCTGATGTATGATGTTCATTGCTATAAACTCACGAAACCGTAAAAATAAATTTAATCTTAAACTGTCACATGCTGAATACCAACTCTATTATTCAGTTTCTGTTACTAGAACATCCTTCTCATAGGATCCAAGTACACAGAAAGAAAACATTGTTTGAGTGCAGACACTGGCAAATGACAACAGCAAAATCTTACACTGACATCTCTGATTACAGGATGAGGTTCAGTATGATTAGCAATAGCTTGCTCATTACTGTCATTTCTACATTTCTTTATATCTTTCCAGAGGGTATGTTGTCAGGGTAGTAAATATGGTAATATGCTAAAAAATAGGAGACTATGTTGTACAGCAGTTTTCACCTCCACAAACCTCCCTGCAGCATTATCAACAATCTACCTATCTCAAGAAACAGAATTGCTGTGAGAGTCGCAGTTACGGCTGGACAAGAGATTTCTTAGATGTACCTTCCGTTATGAGGGCAGACACACACAAGTGCCTACCCCCAAGAAGCCTGCACAGGCAGAACAGTATCGAGGTGACTGACTACTTTGGACCTGTTTTGCTGAGGAAACAATCTGTTACTTTACTTTTTTACTAGCTGGGTTGTTTGGGTTTTGCGGGCTTGTTTGTTGTTTGGTTTTGTTTCTCCCCCAAGCACCGGGCAGCATTGTTAGGTACAATAAATTACAATAATCAAATGCACAGATCAGAAATGTATTACATGTGAGTCCTCCTGTGTCTCTAACCACCTTTTTTTTTTTTTTTAATTAAAACACCTCAAAGGACTGTTCTTACCTGCAAGAAGCAGTTCTTTTAACAATAGTTTTTGTTGCCTCTACAAAAAATAAGGACATGGGGAAATACATTTTTCTTTCCCTGATTTAAATAACATGCAAAGCTCAGTTGTCAAAAAATGTAAAAACAATATTACTTGTGCCATACAGTAAACAGTGCCTTGAGTGAAAGCTTGTGTTAGAAAGAATATGCACACACAGCTTGGTTTAGGAGCGCCATTGGAGTCACTGTAGTGAGGTTTGGGTCTTTGCATGGATTTGTTGTTAAAAGAAACTTTCTGCCAAAGCAAGTAGTAACCAAAAATACCCAACATTAGGTATTTGAGTGGGTCAAAAATCTTGCCAATGCTTATTTAAAACATTTGACGGCTCTTTATACCTTTAAAGGCAGGAATAGTATCCTTTGGAGATCAGTGCCTGAGTACCAGAAGGAGGCTGTTTACTCCGAGGGCTCATGTCAGTGCTATGAACGCTGAAGGAGCTGCAGCCCTCCCTCCCTCAGTGCTCAGAGTCCCTGGATGTGAACAGCTGTGACTGTGCCCTGACTGCCTTCTGGCTAAAGCACCTTTATTTCCATCCCATGGAATCCAGGGTATGGAGAACCTGTCAGTGGAGAAAGGTAAAATACACCTTAGCTTCCTTGGTTTATACAGAGCTCTGTGCTGTCAAGCAGGAAAACCTAAGCTCTTTCTAAACTGGCTAGCTGGGAACTACCAGTTAGCTACCTGGAGGCAGAAAAACACGGCGCTCTGTGCAGGCTTACTGCCCTTCTGAGAAGCACTTTCTTTTGGCTGGACCTCCTACACAGTCAGAACCCATCTGTGGAGCAAGTGCTGAGGGTTGTGAAGGGAGCTGTGCTCACCACACTCTGCATGGAGGAAAGGAGCAGTTGGCAAAATCTCAGCAGAGCAAACCTCAGGCCAAATCTGAACCCGGTGTTAACCTGGGATTCATTACTGAAAGTGAAGTTATGACAGTGAACAACAGGACTGGAACCCAAGAACACTGCTTTACTTCCCTTTGGGATTTTGGGGTGGGGTTTTCTTGAAACGTGTGCCTTTGTATTGGTTACTGTTGACTGCATATATATTCAGCACACTGCCAAGAACTGACAACAGTTTTCTGTGTGCACCCTGACAGCCATTCTGCAGATTCTCTCCTATGATTTATTGAGTAAGTGCCACCTGCTCACACTAAATAAAGGGTAAAGTGGGCAAGGATGGGAAGAAAAGGCAACTCAACAGTTGTAATAATCTTCTGAATTGCAGAAGATGTTCCTAGCAGAGATACGGAGAAGGTGGACAAAGACTTTAAAATAGGAAAAGGCTTGAAATAACAAGCACAAGGAGAAATAATTTTGAAATCTAAGAACAAGGAAAACAGAAAAGGAAATACAGCACAGGTAAGAGGAAGAGATTTGCATTAGTAGAAGATAAAAGAAAATACAGGAAATTTATTTCTAATAGTGGAGATAACAGAGGAAGAAGAACTGAAGGAAAAAAACAGAAGAAAGCAGGCAAACAAACAGAAAGGACCTGAGAATACATTTAGTAATATATTAGCAAATAATATGAGGGAAACCTCTGTAACTTAATAGAAACCAGTATTGCCTGACCGAGGCTGTCTCAAGTCTAAAAAAAATACAGGTCATTTACATGGACTATCTTTGCAACTAGGAAATGCTGACCCAGGCTAAAGGAGCTGATGTTCTCCTACAGGGCAAACAGTATCTGAGCAGAGTTTTAACCCACTAATATCCCGACTTACATTCAGACCACCACGAAATCATGTTTTTAGAAACATCAAACAGATAAATGCTTGTGAAAAGTCTGAGAGGTGAGTGAGCTAGAAGAGGAAGGTTGGATATCTGACCTTTGCCTACAGGTGAAAACATATCTGTACTCAGTTTTCTTTACCTTGAACTGCAGTTCTTCAGTACTATGAGATTATTTCTAAAAACTGTTCTATCTCTTTAAGATGGGGACCTCTGTGCTGCAGTGATGCTATTCAGGTTCTGCCCCAGGAAGGCACGTATGGGATATTGTGGTTTAGAGTTTATCAGTGATGACTCCACAGGTGACACAGACAGCTGGCTGTGACACGTCCACATCAGTGTGGGGATCCGCCCACATACAAAACATGTATAAATCTCCTGCTCTATGACTCACACAGATTTACTTACCATAATACTGAGTTGAGGAAAACAGGCAGCAGGACTTGCTGAATGCTTGCCTTTGTATTCCACAGAAATTTGCCTGCATAAATATTTTATTTAGTTTAAATAAAAATATCCTAAAATGTTTTCTCTGCTGTTCTGTTCAAATGGTATTTGGTCCATAAAATGCTAGCTACAAATTCACATCTGCCTAAGCTCAACATTTGTCTTCGTGTTCTTCATTTTATTTTTTCTTTAAAGGATTTTGAGTGTTAAGGATGATAAAGTGCTGACATTTATGGGAACATTCCATTATTATAGTTTGTATTTGATAAAAGTATATGATTGAACTTTACAAATAAAATCCCTTCATGCTTCAGCAACTTTAGTTTATAATGGGAAGTCTAACATACTATTTTCTATATTTTTTTTATTATTTAGAGTAAAAGAAATCAGATAAAATCTCAGCTCAAGATATTCATCATGTGGGTGGCAAGCAGAGAACAGATAAACTGAAAATAAGATAGGATCCTGGTTTAAGAACCCAGAAGTGAACATTTTAAAAACACAATTTGATGTCCCATTAACTATTGCTCATCAATTGGCAATAATTGCTGCATGTCAGTTTTGGGTAAATAAAGGATGATTATTCCTCATGCTTTCTGTTTATGACAACTGACATAAGAACATTAAGAGCAGAGAATGTATATCTTTCAATTTGGAAATGTACCTTTCAGAGGATAATGTAAGAAAAGTCATTACAAATGTAAAAGTATAGAAGCATCACTGCTGTTTTCTCCTGCTGCCTGGGGGAATTCCATGAACTAATCCAACAAGACAATAGGATGGGTTGATATGGTTGCTGTTGATATGTCTAATGATTCTTTAGCCTGAAGTTAATGGTGAGCTTACAAGTAGCCAGAAGAGTTCTGATATTTATTGGAGCTTTCCAATATTTTTTTAATGGCTCTCTCAGTGCAGTCTGTATGTTGCTTATTATAGTCTGGTTTTCTTGCCTCTCGAATGTGGTTCCAAATACTTCTTAGATGTGGAATTTACTGTTTACATGGGTTCAAGCCCTGATGGGATAGGAACATACAATGCAATTCAGCTAAATCTCTCTCTCCCTACTGAGGGATAGACACAAAAAACCAAATGTTACTTAGAGTCTTATTTAGCTAAATGCTGGAGTTTGACCTGGTCTTACTGTCTCTTTCTTGAGGAAGACATAAGAATATAACCTCCTGGACATCCGAACAAAATGGATTAACTTTGAGAGAGCAAATACATTTAAAGTTGCAATTGGATTTAAGCTGCAGCTATTCTGTGTGATGTTGGATTGGCAAATTGTGTTTAATTATGAAGAGTTATAAATCTGTACATTTATCTCTACAGAGTCATAAAATCTGTAGGTTTCTGATCTTTTTCAGAAAACGGACTTTCTGCTTCTAAAAGGAATTTCTACTAGAGTGCTTTTAAAAAAAAAAAAATCCTTCAATCCCACTCCCACCAATGATACTCTATATTTGCATGACACACAGTTTATTGAGAAATATATTCCACAATTCCTAGCATCAAGCAAAGGCAGGTATAGCTCATTTTCCAAATGGCCACATAAGGCTTCCAGTCATATTTTCAGGCAATGCTTCTAGTAAATACCAAGAATGTTAGTAGTATAAGAAAGTAAGACAGTACTTGTCATTTCTTGTGTTCTAGATTGTCATTTTCACCATTTGCTGTGCTTCAGGTAAGTGATTTTCTGTGCTTGTTACTCTCCAGTTCAGTGGAAGATGTATTGAGTGGGGAAAGCAGCTTTAAAACAAATGCTTTCTTTAGTGTAGAGAAAGAATGATGACTTCTGAGACAGAGAAGCTCGAAGTAAGTAATTTCCATTATATGTTGTAATAGGGGGGGGGAAGTGGCCCTGAGGTGGTTATGTGTGAACACTGACAGTCTGGGAACATTATCTCACTGCAAGGTGAGAATTGCAAGCGCAGGAATCAGACCTTGCATAACAATTGCTTGTGACGTCCACAAAGATGAGCTACACCGTGAGCCGTGGTGGCAGCATGACAAGTACTTTACTTCAATTTAGCTTTACCACAGAATTAGGTAAAATAAGATAGGATATGAAAAATACAAAGATTCCGCTACTGTAAATGTCAGTGATACAATGATTTCCCTACAGATAAGTACATAGAGATAGAGATGTACAGGTACTCCTATATGCAGATGATTCATCCTGGAACAACTGCCCAGATAAATACAGGCAACCTGCTGACACCATCTTTTTAGAGCGTTGCCATTGCAAGAGTCATCTTTTTCTTTCAGACTGAAAAGGTTCCATTAGACATCTTGATTTGTGATGGAGAATGAGCCTTTTAGACTGGTGTCACAGAGCAGGGCTTCTTTGGATTGCCAGAGAGATAGAGAGATATTAAACACCTACAGGATGTTTCTAGAGAAGAGCAGAAAGCAGGGATTGTTCTACCTAAACTGCTAAGTTTTGTTCTAAGCCCAGTAGAGACAGCACAGCCTGAAGACCTTGTGTCCCAGTTTACAGTACTAGAGCTACACTGACACAAATAGGATTACAAATGAGAATTTTGCCTAAAAAACCATTAAAAATATGAACCATGGGAACCATGTCAATGTGCCTGTTTGTAAGACAAAATATTTTATATTTTAGACTTATATTGAAAGTCTTCTGTTTGAATTTTGCACGGTTTGAGAAATTAACAAAACAACAGTCCTAGGCTGCATCTCTGCTCAATTTTAATAAAAAAGTTATAACTTTTTAATATAAATATATATATAATACATTATACAATATGTAATAGCAAAAATTAGTGTATTAGCAGTTTTCTCAAAAAAGTGTACTTCCCTGAAACAATTTTTTTCAGAGCTCTTGTATATACTGTGAACGTACTTCCACTGCTTAATCACTAATTTGCAAGCCTGATTTTGTATTGGTTTGGAATTCAGTATTTTCTCTCAGTTAAAATCAACACTGAATACAGAATCCCAATGGAAAAAAAAATATTATTAAAAGAACTTTAAAAAGCAGTTTAAAATTCCCTTTGCCATTTACATCAAATGATGGCAATTGAACCATTAGATAAAAGCAAGAAGATGAAAAAATAAAGTGATTGATTCAGTTTATCTTTTCAGCTATGAGATGGTGAGCTCATTAATGAGAGTGGTGAGAGAAAGAACAGAATTTCCATACCAACCATTTTAGAGTTTTTAATTTTTAGAAAGTCTTGTGACATAGCAATTTTGCAACAGTCAGATTTCATTTAATGATGGCTCTGGCAAAAAGTCCCTTTGAACAGTTGTATGCACTTCTTATAATCATAAAGTCTCAACATATTGTTTCATTTGCCAATTTCTAACCAAAGGATGAAGCAAGAGATGAGCTTAGACATCATGGAGAGTAAATGTGAATGCTTTGGTTTCAAGGTGTTAAAATCAAGATAGCTCAGAAGAAAAGTCCAGTCTCTGATTAGCTTGTACTCTTGGTTTCCGTGGACCCCCCAAGAATTTATGTTTCTTTATTTTATCAACTTTAGTGAAAAAATGTGATTCAAACTTTCCCAATCCAGTATTTAGACAGCGAGATAGATGATAGATAGACAGACAGATAGATAGACAGATAAAGTAGATACATACAGCTTGTGATTCTGCTTCTTGTATACCCAACCATAATTAAAATTTTATTTATCAGATATAAGTAGAAGTGATTCCTCTTTTGGTGGCTACAGTATGCAATTTACTTAAGAAATTATGTTTGTCTTTGGAATTACTCTTTTTGCTCATATGTCATACAGTCAAGACATATTTACCATCCTTACTATAAATTGTCCTAAGGGGATGAGGATGTATCTTCTAAACTAGTAGAGTTTCAGACACTTGTGAAGTTACAAAAACATATCTCCAGTTTATTTTTTCAACTTGTTTTATTAATCACAGAGGTTTTATCCTTTACTACAGTGGACAAAAAATAGCAGAGGTCAAAGGATTAAAGTTATAGTCAGATTAATAAAGTGTCACTACGTAACATTTTGCCTATGACTAAAGGTAGGTCAAATTTACTTGTTGTTTATTTAGCCAGTTTCATTTCTCAGGTCACAGTAAAATGATACCAGAATCTTTACAACTGCTCTCCAAAGCATTTCCTGCTATCCAGCAAAAGGATAGTTATTTGACCAATCTTTCATCAAAACAGACCTACAGCACTTTGTTTACTTTACCAACCACAGGGACTCTAACAACAGCCTTTGACAAAGACATGTTGCGATGCAAGCTCAATGCATTTGGTCTCCTTATCAAAAAAATAACTCTTTTTATAGATGCAAGAACTGTATGTGCAGATTAGAAAGATTTTGTGCTGTGGAATAATTTGGGCCAGGTTTTAACTTTTTTTAAAACAGTTCTAATCTGGTGGGAACTTCCTCCAACTTGTAAATAGCCTTTGAAAATAGTTAGCATTCTTTGGCAAAGAGACAAAAATAAAATAGCTTGGGCCAGGATTTCAAACCATGTGTACGTTTTTTTACGCACCCTCTGTTTAAGAACTTCAAATACTTGATTTTGACAGCTCATCAGAAAACCAAGGAAAGGAAAGGATGCTTGCTTCATGCTTTTAGAATTAGCACCTAGGAAAGTTACATATCCTATTACCTTTGTTAAGGATAAAACCATTGAGAGTTATGACACTCAACATCTGAAGTTTTTACTTGCTGTTTATATGAGCACAACAGTATAGCACAGTACCACCACGATAATTGTCTAAGATGTATTATTTAAACACATCCAAACCAGAAAATTTGCTACTATCCGCTAAAATTTAAACTATTTTGATCCCATAAACTCAATACTTTCCTTACATGACTTTACAAACTGCAGTGAAAGTGGCTTTTAGATCTAACACATGAGAAGCCTAGACTGTTTATTTGATTGCCCTTAATTCAGCAAATAAAGTAGTCATTAATTCATTCAAGCCAATAAACATCTAATTTTACTAACTGGAAACATTAGATTTAAGGAACTCTTTCATGTTAAAAAAAATTAAAATAAACTGAATGGAGTGAAGCATTTGTGTTTATGCTCAAAATATTGAATAATAGTCTACTATTATAGAAGTCATCACCAAACTGAATTATGGACTGGAGTTTATATGAGAGATCCTTCTAAAACCATTTATAAATGGTTACAGAACTCTCAGAAAAATACATATTCATAGATCTATTTTGATGCTAGACTCTTTTCTAATCTGACTAAAATGACAAGAAGATTTCTAAAATTGATGAATTAATTTCTGTTAATGAGTCTCCCAGGTCTGCATTAAAACTGCAAGTCATAAAATAAATGCAACATCTTTCCTTTCTCAGTGAAGGATTTTCATGATCTTCCATGATCTAGGAAGTAAAGTAGGTACCCAGATTAAGGCAGGAATACTGTAAGCTATGCATCATGCATCTCTGTAAAATGGAGCTAGGGATGTGACTTGAACATTTTATGCAACTATGCTGCTATTTTCTGAATTTCAACAATAACCAAAGTCTGAAGCAGGAATGAAAGGTTTCTATCAGTATACAACAAAACTCTTGAAGAACCTAAGTGACCTATATTGGCTAATTACCTAAACTTTCTCAGAGGTGAGGTTCAGTGGGAATAAGCCGATGTAGCTCCAATGAAACCAGCAGAGCAATGCTGATTTATGCTGGTGGGACTCAAACTCCATGGGGGATTTGAATGTGGAGAGAATGAATTTATACAATATACAGTCAAATCAGACTTGCAAAGCCCACTGTTTTTGTAGTGCTGTTTCCATAATTTCCAATTTCTTTGGGGATGTGTGATTCAACTGAGAAAATTTATTTTAGAGTCAATGTTGGCATAAACAGCTGACAAGTCTATTTTAAAAGTTTCATTTGATAAAATGGCTTTAGTAAACTCAATATTAAAGGAGCACATAAAAAGCTGTGGCTTGAGAGGCTTTGTGATGGTTTCCCTGATAAAATCAACTTTGTTTTAACATGTAAGAGTTTACAGAGTGTTAATGAGACCTAAGAATGTTTTGGAAATAACAGTAAGCAGTAATCCACACTGGCATTTCCCTGTGTGTCATTCGAGGGTAGATCAGCTCACACCGCAAGCTCTGAAGTCACAGGCACTCCCGGGCACTCAGCTCCCTTTATCTACACCATGTGATGACTCTGCCAGTTAAGTTGCTCTGGGCAGAGACCCAAAGCCTGTAGTCCCCTCTCTATGATGATGTGCTCCTACTACCAGGTTGGAAAAAGATGCATGTAAATGCTAAACATGTTGCAGATGGTAGTTGAATTGGAATAAACTGAGATCACTGTGCAGGAGGACGTGAGCCAGAACATTCACCAAAGAGAAAAAAAAGGCATAATTCAGAAGGAAAATAACTACTCTAAAACAGAAATATGTAAAAAAAATCCATATGCTTTTTGATTTGTGGGAAAGCTCGAGCAGGGGCCATTTCACTTTTGGCAGAACAGATCCTGCTTGATGAAATCATCAGAGAGCAAAGAATTTTCATGACCTCCCACTCAACGAGAGGCCCCATAGCCACAGAAATCTAGAGTTTGCATTGCGACGGAACATTGCACAATGCACTGCATGGTGGAAAAACGTCACCCTTCTGGACAGAGGAAAACATTTTGTAATGGTCTGTCTGCAACATTTGGTTAACCCTTCTGCTCTGAAGAATGAAATGTAGGAGCATGATACCCTAAATTTAGAAAAAAAAATAAAAATTTAAAGGGGTTTTTTAAAGACACGTTATATTATCTTTCTAGGTTTATGTGCTCACAACTCCATTTTTAAAATCCCTCAGTCATTGCTGTTGAAAATCCAGCTAATAAATAAGAAGCGTATAAAAAATAGGGAGGAATTTAACTTACAAATCAAAGTGCTTTGGGCTTTAACCTTCAACAAAAATTATATCCACCACAAGAAGACATTTACTTAGTTATTGACTGTTCTGTGTTTTCAAATCATGGTTCAAACCTTTTAAAACCCCTCAGAAAGATAAATCAAATAATAGATCAAATTTAAAGGAAAAAAGTGTGAGGGAGTGAATGAATGAATGAATCTGACTGAAGATGCTTTGTTTCAAGATTGTTTTTCTGTGTCTGTATTCTGCCTGTGAAGGATACAGGAATAGTTGTGTCTCTGACAAACTCATTCATTATTTTTATTAAAGTCTATCATTATTACTTACCTAACTTCTTTTTCTTTTCTTTTTTTTTTTTTCTTTCTTCTTATTTCTGTGGAGATATATGTACCAAAATATTGAGAAACTTCTGTGTCAATGTATATACTGATTTCCACTGAAAAGCATTTACATGGTTTGTTTCGGTCTCTGTAAATCAGTGGGTGGTCTATTAGGCTGTGTCTTATTTCTTTCTCTCTCTTCAAATAAAAGGGCTTTAGGATCCATTGTAAGATTCTGCACCTACATTTGGACAATAAACACTGCACTAATGTGATGGTTACACTTTGTACACAATAGATGACACAATTTTTGTCAGCTTAGCAGACAGAGGTTAAGAACACCTGTATGCACTGGTCACATTCTTAGGACATATTTTTAGTTCTCTTCAGCACTTATCTGAAGTATCTTCAAATGCAACTGAAAGTTTATACAACCTATATGGAAGTATATATCTATATAAAATATTTACTTTACAAACAGAGATACTGAGGCAGGTAGGGTGAGATTTTTCAATGTGACGCCACTTCATTTCAAACTTCAGACCCTGGCGCCTTGCTGTTCATAGGTTCACTCAAGGAAGGCTTTATTAACTTGCAGAGTCTTTATGTTCAGCACATTTAAGCATCTGTCCTCTTAGCTGCTGCTAGAAACCACAGCATTCAAAATCAAGTACATTATAATCCAGCATTTGTCAATCATGAGCTGTAGGTCTCTGCATATTAAATTATAGCAACATATATTACTGTCAACTACACCAGCCTCTTATAGCACTAACACTAATTTTAATCAAAGTCCATCATCCTCACACCTGGTCTGTTCCTTTCCAAATCCTCCAGTAGATCCTCTATCCCTTCAAATTTCTTCATAAACCTTGTGTGGTTTATGAAGAAAATGCGCTCAAAATTGTGCAGAATTGTGCTCAGCTTACAGCAAGATCTTTTTCCTAATGGTAGTATTAATCCACTCTCTGAACACAAGAAGATTCTTAATGGTTTTTTCCCTTCAGAAAAAGATAATTTTAGGCAGAAAGCCAGGATTTTAGCTCAGATCTCCCTCTCATGCCCCTTTCTCATATAGAAAAGCAAGTAGCTCTTGCCTTTTTGCCTGCATCAGCTGCTGACTGCCAGAATATTTCCTGAAGGCCAGGGGCATCTGAGCACACTGACTTGGAACCAGATTGACTTCAGCCAGCTTGGAGAGGACGGAGCCACGAAAGCTTCAAAGCTTTTACTTCCTTTTCCATTTTCAAGCCTTTTGCCAAGGGCAGCTCATTTAGGCTGGGGAATCTAACCACAGGAATCTGAAATCTATTTAAAGATGTACATTCCTGAAAGGATAGTGGTCCAAATCTGATTTTAACTCAAGGACAATTTGAAGTTGACTTTGGCAGGGTCCAAAACCACAGAGTTTTAGATTCCATAAACAAGTCAAGCATTGCTACCTGCTATGATGGGGTGAACAAAGTGCTTTGTTTGAGAGTGTAATGTATTAATTCTGCAGCTTTTGATTCAAAAAGAGCTTGCAGGTATTTGCTGCTCCTGGAATTAATCTTCTTCAGGTTTCTTTAGACGCCAGACTGGGAACTTTAGGAAGAAATCCTTACATCTACAGCCTTCCTTTCCAGTCTCTGGGAATTTCCTTTTCCCCTTTTTTCAAGTGGGAAAAGATCAGGAAAGTTTGTTCCACTAAGAAGAAGCTATCTCAATTCATAAGCTTGGGCTGATAACCTTAAAAAACCAAACTTGCATTTAAAGTGTTCAAGTACCCTCAGCTTTAATTCTATCCAAACAGTTATAAAGTTTTCTGAGCTACTCTGATAACTAATTTTTATCATAGGACTACATAAATAAAATTTTAAACTCCACAAAGTTTGCAACTTTTCTGCAGTTAAATTGTTTGAAGAATGTGATAGGACAAACTCTTAGCCACTAGAATTATGTGTGTAATAAATCTCAATGGGATTAATCCTGACAAATGCAAGATTATATTTTGTATTTATTAACCCTGTTTATATTGCTTAACAATATGAAGTACACAAAATACTGATTGTTCCTCATATATGTCTTTCCACAGTTAAAGAAGATAATTAGATTGTTAAATTAACTTATCTTTTTGGTTTTAATCATTCCTAAAATCCTATTTTCCCCTCAAATAATTTTCATTTCAATGAAAGCAAATATCAAATCAGAAAATTCAGTTTATAAATAAATGTGATGTCACTTCTCTGTCAGTAGCAATACCAAAATAACTGCATGTGGATTGCTTCATTTCAGCACTTCACTTAAAAAAACCAAAAAGCTGCAATAAATCTGTTCTCAAAAATTAGTAACATGGTCTTTCCTGACTGTATTTCATCAGTACTCAGAGTATTACAGAGACAGAGGCTTTTTGATTAAATGCCGAGGCTGATGGAGTTCAAACACACTGGGTAATGTAACAAAACAAAGAGCAGTAAAACAGTAATGACTGGCAGTAGCATTAGCACAGATTTTTAAATTGAATGGGAACATAAAGCTGATCCTTAGCAACTGACAAACACCAAGAGTTTGTGGAATTTTAGGCAATTATGGAGATTTTTACAAGTCCAAATATATTTTCAGTGCAAGATATATGGAGAAAGCTTCTTGAAATTTGCTTCATCAGGATTTTTTGATGAGCCAGCTGGCTACTAATTTCTTTCTCTTGTGAGGGTAATCCCATAAAGTAACCACACTTAGATGAAAAACTTCCTGTAAGGTCGTTTAAGGGAAAAGGTTACAAAATTGCAAATGGCTATGGCTTGCTTGTCTTTCATTTTCATCTCAGTTTCTCTAATCAGTCCTTCTCTTCTTATTACAATGACCTCACTAGGTCACTGCATAAATTTGGCTGTACTGGATTAGAAAAATCTTTCAGAGTGATTGGCTTCAGTGGTCATTATCTTCAAAGTCTGAACTCCTCTCTCCACAGGCCCACCTACCTAATGTGAACATGCATAAGGATAACAGAAGAGTGCTGCAGAGCCTGGACCCACCTCATTGTTGCCCTACGTCCTATTTTTCCCCTGTCTAGAAAGCCCTTAATTCTTTTTCCTCAGTCTCATAGAAAAAAAGAAATTCTGGGCTATAATGGCACAAATAACTTAATATGCAAAGTGATTTCTTCAATGGCTATAATGCTTCAAGCAGAAGAGAGATGTTTTGGCATTGAAAAATTTTATAGAAAAAATACAAGTGCACAGACTAAGATAAAAAATCTCCAAGATCTAAAGGTAGTTTGAAACCACTGCATGTAATGAAAAGCTCTTACATAGTCAGCTCTTGAGTGCAGTAAGGATTCCTTCTGTGTCCTTAGCACTCCAAATTTCTTGAGCTATTTCATAAAAATTCAGGAAATTTGTCTGAATCCCAGTGTGTGCAGCACATTTGCTGTAAATACTAAAATGGAATAAGCCATTTCTGGATTGTTCAAAGTTCACCAACACAGAAATACCAGCTGAAAAATACCAGTAATGGAAAGTGTAGAGTCTCTCTTACATTTTTCCCAAAGTAAAATGAAGAATGTAAAGCCAAACAGCATTACCACCAGTCCTCTCTACTGCAATCCATAACCACTCAAAAGCAAGTACCATTTCCAATGGGTATTTCATAGAAGAAAATTAGTTTTAAAAAGAAACACGACGTGCAACATTGCCAAGTTAATGCACTGTTCCAGGACACAGTGCTGTGGGTCTCACGTAAAACAGGAAATATTTGGCTACAGTTTCAGCCTTAGGCTGTGATCCAGAAATCTGATCCATGTGTGTACACTATTCAGGCTGGAACTTCTGCACCAGTTGGATTCAATTGCATCAGACTTCTGCACCCTTTAACAGAAGACATGGAAGCAGGTGGTGGAATGTGGGTGGGGGAATGAGAGAAGAAAGGTACTTTTGAAGAGTGATAAGCATTGAGGAGATTGCACCGCAGATGGGTTGAAATGCTTCAATAGAGGTTAAGCACTCTGTAAAGGGGTTCTTTCACTTTCTCACTATACCCTGAACTGGGATCCCCTCTGGTTTCCTAATTTCTCTGAGATACGAGATCCCCTCACAGACTCCTTATGCCATGTAGTCCTCACTGTCCATCCCTGGAGGGACCTCTACTTTCCTTACTTCTAAAAAAAATTTATACAGCAATGGGCTGTACTAGACCTTGACTTATTGCTATCCTCACTGAAAATTTCTTACCCTCACACCAGCAGCAATGAAAAAAGTGCTATGCAAACAGAAAATGGAGACCATTTCTCCAGGTACTGGTAAAACCAGGAGTCTGAGGTGCCAGAGCCAATTTCCAATTACTCCTATAGAAGTATCAGCTACTTTCTAGTCCTATTAGCAATACATTTTGTCATTACAGTAAAAAACCCCAGTCCTCACAGGTATGCCTGCATTTTTAGAATGCTACCATTGTAAAGATTCAGTTCTAACCATCAGCAAGAAGACAAAACCAATACTCATAAATTTCCCCTTCATGTTCAAGTTATTCTGCACCTCTCTTGCATGGTCTAGGAGACAGTGACTTGTAATGCATAGTTTTTACCGGATCCAAGATTTTGAGCAGCTCTTTGATGTACTTTGTGGAAGATATCTATGTGAACTAGTACAATACAACTGATACGCAAGTGTAAAGATTCTTTACCTCCACCTTATCATTACCTTTGATAAAAACACAATAGTGTAGCAGAAAGCAATGAATCCAAAAAAGGTCCTGTGGTTACCCAAATGCTTCTTCTCTTCAACAAATTAAAAACATGAAAATACAGATAAAAGTTAAAATCAAGTGACCAGTTCATAAAAACCCAGAATAACTATAAAAATACAGGGGAAAAACCACTGTGTTTCCCACCAATATTTTGAAAATTCTGCTAATACATGTTGCAACATTTGCCCATAGTTTGGCTAAAGAGGATGTTTTTTTGGTATTCATCTCTGCTCTATTTGGGACTCAGAAAGCATTCCTGTGCCTAAGTTCTAGAACCAAATTCCCCAATGACACAACCTAACAGACTTCAGCCTCATAATACACAGGATGTATTTCATTTTGCATAAAAACCACCACTGACTTATCCAAAAAGCAGAAGCAGAAAGGAGACATGTTTTACAACGTCATGTAAGGAACAGCTAGAGAATTTGGCCAGAAAATAAAAATCTCAGTACTTCTCTAGCCTGAGGGGACTCAAATTATATTTTTGATCTTCTGAAAGTGCTTAAACTCCTAGACTACATATGTTTAGCAGATACAGGGTATTCTGTGTCCCTCCTCTTGGAGCTGAGTTGATATATGAAAAGGAACACCCAATTCTGGGTTAAAAAGCAGAAAATGAAAGGTAGCCAAACTAGCCAATTGGGTTGATTGCCCCCGCCTGTTTAAGCTACAGAGTATTAAGAAAACCAAGTCAGCTAATCCAAGTTAGTCTAGAAAGTACACATAAGTAAAAACATGGAAAAGGAGTTATGTTTGAGGAGGATGTCTGCAGAATTTACTTTTTTCACTGTCCAGGGAGTGTAATTGACCTATGGCTGTTCTGTTTCTGATACTGGGGAAGTTGAACGTAGTTAACATGAAGTTAACCCTCTGTTTGTTACTGAACAGATGATATTGACCCTGAATTCTGCCCCAAAATAACTTTTTGGAAGTGTATCTATGTTTGTGATTTGTTTTGTTAATGTACTTTCAGTGCTCTGGATTTTCACTTTTTCATGGTGCCATACAAGTACCATTGTGAGGAGCTGCCAAGAAACAGTAATAAGATAATCTGTCTAACAAAGCCAGGCATTTCTTAGTTCAGCTTCAGTGAAGAAACAACTTGCCACACTAGCAGCTGAACCATGCTGTGTCAACAAGATGGAATGTAACATATTTCATGCTGCAATGTGCATTAGAACAGAAATCAGGGCATGATTACTGCTTGATGTGTGAGTTCCTTCAGCCATAAGAACAGCAGTTTGAGAGTGTGCCATGATGGAAAACATCTGTCCCATTTGGGCTTCACTTGCATAGCCAACCTGGATATGTCCACCAACAATAAGCCAGCTGGCCATTCCTTTCATAATCACCAGCTAAATATCTGCTGATATTCCTTTAGGAAATGTTAAATCTGAGAGACATAGGCTCTGTGTAAGGAGAAGTTATCTTCAAGACATTTCACTGTCTTTTTCTGAATCTAACAAAGCTAACAAATCACAAAACCAACACTTTTTGCTGTCAGACATGAGACAAGCCATGGTGATGCCTTGGGCACAGGGTTTTCTCTAGGCCAGAAGGAAGAAGATGTTTTGGAAGCAAAGAAAGAGCGTACAGGTTTTGATTCATTTTCCTTCAAATATTGCCACATAATTTATGGGATAACCCACAGGCACAAAATTTTGATAGGTTTTTTGACTGAAGGACACAGTTCCATGCAGGAAGTAAAAACAGAAGAACAAAGTCTGTAGAAAAGAACAAAACTGATTTTGAAACAAAGATGAAGTCTCCAGATCCTAGACTCAGAACAGAGAAGCAGAACCCAATACCTGTGCACTTAATTTTTTTTCTGTATTTTTTTTTAAATTGTAATTTAGCATTCTTTCAAAATATTCTCTCTCTTCCTGAGTGGCAAATCAAAATATTTAACCAAAAAAAGTTAGATAATAAGAGAACATGTATATATTCTTCTGTAATACTTAGCAACTTTATAAGAATACAATCAGATTGCTGACATTCTATAGCTGTGATTCTCATTGCAGTACCAATTTCTGCTGCATTTACTACTTATTACTTCAAATTGTTTCTTGAAAAAGAAATCTAATAAAGTTTTGATCATTTGCCCATGCTATTATTTACAGTTACAAGGTTTCCCTATTAGTAAAACTTCAGTGTACATGTTTTACACATATTTTGAATACTATGTTTGGTCTGACATGACTTTTAGAAAATACAGAGTAGGGATAAAAACAACTAGTGATACTGTCACATCTGAGATCCATGAACTGAAGAACCCCCATCAGGGGGAGCTGAGAGGAGACAGAATCCTTTATCCAACTGCACTGAAACAAATCAGATGTGTTTTCAGTCAGTAATGTAACTTAATGTAACTTTTGGCATGACATCTGAAGTGCCAGTGTGCTGTGTTCTGCTTCACAGCCACCCTCACACCACTAGATACCCAAGTGGGTTCTGGGAGAATTTTCAACCTGTATTTTGCTCTCTGCTTTCCTTCCCTCATCCTCATACCTTCCCTCTCTCTTCTCCAAAGGGAAGTCTTACAACAGAATCAAAAGATAAACAAACTCTTCCTTACACTAATCACTGCATTACAAAAATAAAGAAGCAACTAAGAAGGGATTTGTAGCAAAAGATCATAATGATATGAAGAGAAGGCAGGATCATTCCGCTTCACTTTCTTCATGGGAAAAGTGGGAATTAGTAGCAACAATAATGAAGAAGCAGAAAAAGAAGAATCCATTTTCAGCATATGTACTCCTGTTCCATAAAAATCCTTTCTAGAATTCCTACCAGCTGGTAACACCAGCAGTTGCCTTGTTAATGACATTGGTAACAACATAGAATGACTTAGAAGGAAGGTTCATAAAATAGGTATATCTTTCTGTTAAATAAGTTCAGTTGTTCTGAAATAGTTCACAGAATCCTCTGGTAAAGCTGCACTCCTGTTTTAAAAACAACCAGCCAAGGAAAAACTTGCAAACACACTTTCAGCGGTTATAAGATTGAAGTTTTACTTCCAGGCATCTGAGCCCTTAGGAAACACAGGAGAGTGTTTTTAACCAAACTTGATGCACCCAATTTCTCTAGAGTGAAGAGAAACAGGTTCTTCCACTGGGCAATTCAAGCACTTGAATTAAGTATTTGCCATGGATCTGCACTGAAAGAAAGCTACTTCTCTCCATTAGTTGTATAGGGAGCATGAGGACATTAGCCAGCTAATCAAGCTGGATGAAATTAAGATTTTAATTCAGCAGGGTGAACATTCTGTCATGTTTTCTGCAAGCTGCTGGTGCTTATGCTTTCAATGGGTCTTGATCATTTTTTTGAAATGTATTTAAACTTCTATGTAATTCAACATTACTGAAACCTTACCAGTAACATTTTCTATACATAAAACATCTTTATATGACAAAGGTTTTGCTGGAAATATTTTAGAAGAATTAACTCCTTGTAAATCTTGTAAGAGAGTTCTCCTTTATAGACACAGATAGTTAAATGTAATTTGTACAGATCACTAAGACATTGGAATGCATTAGTATTCCTCCAAAGCAAAACTTTTTCTGCCTTCCTGTCTTCAGAGTCTGCTGTGTACTTTAGAATTTTGTAACTATTTCTTAGAAATGGTAAAAGATTATTGTTAAAGAGGTGCAGTAGATTATTTGGATGAAAATAAGTTACTAGATTCCATTTCTTTACTTCTAAGGTGTGCCAACAGCAACAAAAAAAGGAGCAATATATTGCCTTACTGGAAAGAACAAAAATACGTGCAAAATTCAGAAGAAACCACAAATTCAAGCTCTTATGCCACATAAGTCTTCATCATCGTCTTCCTGAAAGCAGCCAAATTCCTATCACTGATTTACATGAAACCAGGTTTCAGACCTTAATGATAAAGTATCTTAAATGTAATTATTTTCTACTTCATGATAGTACAAACAACTCTAAAATACACTAGAAATCTGAGGGAAAATAGCCAAACTCTAATATTAGGTATTTTTCTGAGCAATATATCTATTGACTGCAGAAACACAACTGGTAGAAGCAAGAATTGTGAAATCCAGCAGTGTATGGGGAAAAGGAAAAGAAGATGCAGAGAACAGTTTCTACTTCATTATAAGCAATGCTCTGCCGCATGGTGTTTCCACCAGTTATTGGAGAGTGAAAGAATTTTAAAAGAGTAGGCCGGTAAAATTTGAAAATAGAGAAATAACACTATAGAAATAACTAGGATACTTGGAAGTTTGGCACTGGACCAAAAAGTGTATGCTCATGATAAATGACCAACTAAATATGACCTCGTTATCACCAAGAGAACAGTCTGGTACACACACGCGCTCCATGAGAAGACTTTTGAGCTCAGCAGTAGAAGAAAGCAAGATCAGTAGCCATCAAACCATGGAGGTTTCAGCTGTTGGAAATGCCACCTCAGAGGCTGGAACACTGGAGTGGAGAGAAGAAGCACCAAAACTGTCACCGTAACAGTTACCAGAAGTGAGAATGGTGCTCAGCAAAGGGAGGTCATTCCCTCTAAGTGGTGTAAGCAGAAGAGTCTCAAGATGCAACCACAGAATGCAAAAATTGTTCCAAAAGGATGGAATTTTCATTCTGCTCTTGAGTTGGGACTTGGAGACTAGGCAGGGGAGTAAGCAAAACCCAAGCTAAATCCCTGCAGACAGCAGGACTCTGTGAGAGCAATCATGAAGAGCTGTTTAAAGGGATGATCTCTAGTTAAGGACCAAGATGAAGATCCACTACAAGAGGAAAATATGGGAGCTACAGACGGGGAAATAATGAAGAGGATTCGTTTGGCTTGAGGATTCCTGTTTCTGAAGACAAAAGAGAGCCTTTTTGAGAGCAGACAACAGGACAAATTCTATAGTTATGTCTGCCATTCACTTGCCTTTTCAATTCAGGAAAGCCTGAAATTTTATTGTTTGGTTGAAAACCCAAGTAGACGAAGGTTTATGCCTCCCTGGCAATGAGAATGCAAAGTCATGGTTTAGGCTTATTGTCTGGATTAACTTGGTACAGGAAAGTCCTTCTCTTCCTAAATAAGATGAAAAAAAGGTACATGGTGAAGGTTTTTACTCTTTTTCTAAGTCACCTTCTCAGAAAATTATCTAAGTGATGGCAACAGAAACCTACTAGAGAATATGCTATGAAGACACTTTAATTTGAAAGCACCCAATTTATTTTCAAATACACTATAAACAATTGAATATTCTAATTCTAACAGTTTGAGATACATAGATACGTACACACAAATTTTAATATATTTCTTATATAGAAGTGATGGAAATCCAAAAATATCTTATTCAAAATGTCTTACCTTTCAGAAAGCATATTCACATTTTGATTTGTTTTTCTTTTCTTTCTGAATTCTTACTGTAGGATGCTGATAATTGTGAAAAAGGAAAAATTCTAATAAGTAAATATTTGGTATATTGGATATACTTATTTCAAAATAATTGGTTTTATCTTAGAAGTAATTTGTTTAAGTCAAAATCAGTCACGTCCAATGGGTCTTCTGGGAATTCTTGAGAATCACTTTATTTTTCAGATGTTTTCAAGCCATATGTTCCTCTACATAAGGAAATATATATTAATCTTCACTCATATCCTGTTAAATGAAACAATGTGTGACTAAGATTTAGGACTATGTTCCATACTCACATCCCTGATTCATACAAAGAAGTTGCTTTACTGGGTTCTTTCTGTTTTTCTAAAATTATTGAATGCTATCAGCAAACAGCAGGCAGCAAGACTTGGAGATTCCAGATCTAGTGCAAAACTCCATAAAATTGATTGAATCATCCAACAGCTTTAATGAGATTTGGGTCAATCCTTTAAAACTCTATTTGTCTTCAACAGTAATTTCCTGATACTAGCTGTAGCTTTAAATCATACCTCAAACCTCAAAACCTCAACTCAGGGGACTACCATTTACTTGGGTAGTAGATTTTTCTCTGACTATGTTTAGAACAGCAAATACTGTGGTCAGACAGTGAAGAGTCAAATAGTTGGGGCTGAGGAGATCTGAAGTTTCCATTATGTATATTCCTTATTTTACTTATTTTCCTCTGTTTTTTCCTTTTTTTTTTTTTTTTTCCCACTTTGGACTATCTGTAATGGAGACCCCTTAACTGAATGTTCTTTTGCAGCTGGAGTGTATTTGATGTGTTCCTATTGTGCACCTTGCAGTTTAGTTTCACTCCAGAGCAATTAATTTGCATTCCTCATATTAACTAAAATGTTACAGAGAGAAAAATCAACTTGCTCTTGCCACATACACTCACTATAAATAGCAAAGGAGGAGGAACACTCCCTTTTGCTCCAGTAAATGCCTTGAAAAGTAACATGTTGAGATAATACAAATTTCTCACTACTATGCTCTGGGAACATCAGATTTAGCCAAACTCAGAGCTCTAAAAGATAAGAGGTATAGAGTTAAGGTAAAAACAAAAACCAACTGAACTGCTAATTACTGCTCTGTTTATATGCTAGAAAAACTAATATTTATTAAAGTCACAAATACGGTATCCTCTTTGTAAAGGCAAATGGATTATCAAATTTCAGACATACAAGGCACGTTATATATGTAGAGTCCATGCTGTAGTACATGTAGTGAGACCAGCTGTGTTTGGATGGGCTGTATCACCTAAAAACAAATATGATGATAGCTTGTCCTAGACTGAATTAAGTATCCCATTCTAAGAAGTTAGAACCAAGACTGAGATATCCAAAACACATTGTTAAAAAATGTGAGTTTTGCTGAACTCTGTAGTTTTGAGAGGTGCAGGAATCTTGCAGACAACTTTAATTATTATTAAGATGTTATTTAATTTCCAGTCAAAACCAGAAATGTTCTTGGTGGCATCAGCATACAGTTCCACATTTTTGTTGATGAACAAATGTGCAGCTAAACTCTATAGCAGCTAGCAAGTGGTACAGGATGCTTTACACTCCCTGTGTGTTTCTCATCCAAACTGTACATCTGCAGTACTGGGCAGAGAATTTAAATGGATTTTGAAATATTTTGAGGACAGAGTCACTGAATGGGAGGTGAAAGTAGAGAAAAGTTGAAGTTCATGAACTAATATTTTTATTCCATGGTATTTGCCATAACTGAAATATAGGAGAGTACTTAAGATTTTCCCTTTTATCCTTCTCTCTGCGTCCCTCTGTCTCCTCAAGGGGACCAGTCTAAAGCTGCTACTGCACTTTCTGAGTACACATGATAAGGATTAGGTTGCTCATGCACTCAGTCTAAACTGTATCTGTAAAAGCAGATTTGTAGGTGGTCACTGAATGTAAAATTCTGTTATCATTTAACTGTCTGTGAAACATACATTTCATCAGATACATTTTACAATAAGGTAGAAAAATGCCAGCTGCCAGAATCCCAATGATTTTCTAAGGTATGTGAAAAGTATGTATTTAAAACTACTTTCATATTTTTCTCATAAATGTGAATGTGCTTCTTGAACTCACATTCTATTATTTCCAATTGTTATTGCATCCTTAGAAATTGTAAGATCAGAGATAAAACAAAGCTTTTTCATAATTCATGTGAATTTTTTATTTTTTTTTTAGAGTAAGTATTTCAATTTCATCACCATTTACTCTTACAATAGGACTTATTTTTAATACCACTAAAGTAAAATAAAACACTCAACTGGGAATTGACTTTTTTACTTTGGGGAAATTGTCATAAATTCTAAACCCTTATAAGTGTTGTAATGGAAAAAAAACAAATATCATACTACAAATGCATAAAAAAATAAAAATATCGTAAATGTCTCATCACAAGAAAATGCAGAAAAATACTTTGGATTCAACTAAATACTCAATTTTGATATGACTGTCAAAATTGCATCTAGCAGGCAAACCAATGCAAGGCAGTTAGGAATGCTCTGTTTGGAAATAGCTGGAATGAAATTAATTTAAATTCTTAAAAGTATTTTCTCTCTAAAAAGCTAAAAGTCCTTGAAAGTTTTCCCAAAGCATGCTACTTTTGATAAATCAGAATTTTCCATTTAAATATTACCAATATTCCACCTAACTCCCAATATTAATTTAACAATAATAAGCTTACGTTTATACAACCTTCCATCCCAAAGTATTTTATGTTTTTCACTTACTGAAATTGCGTATATTTTCATAATTTAATTGTATCTTTGAGCCTGCAAAGAAGCCTTATTTGCATTTAATATCCCTAAAGTCCATTCTGATTTCAATCTCTACTAATATTCTCTTTGAAGATCAGGGTTGCAAGCAGTAAAATTTCCCTTAATATTATCTGTTTCCAATATCTATCTGAGAGAAGACATGTTTACTGAAATCTTATACCACTTGTCAAACCTGAGCACTTCTGTGTTGATTATACTTTCAAATACTAATGCTAGCAAAATCAAAGATGCAATCTTTATGTTTGAGAATGGCAAACCCAGATCAGAAGGCTTTTCTAAGCATACAAAGTGCATCAGTGTTATTTGATGAAGGATATCAAGTTTTGTATAGAGCAAAACTGCTGAATTTCATGATAGATTATGTATTGACTGTGTTTTTTCTGAATAGCTATGTATAAAAACAAATAAAAATTCAAGGTAATACCATTATGACATTTTTTTGTTTTTTGGGTAATTCCACTGCAGAACTAATGCTAAAAGGTTGTATTCTCAGAAAAAAAAAAATACAAAGAAACTATCATTTATACAGTTGCAAAGGTTTTATAGATAAAAGCATTTTGTATTTGCAACTCAGAAGTCTGCATCCTTAATAGATTTAAGGCATGCTACTAAAATCCCTTCAAGCTATCAGATTAATTTTGAATTGTGTATAATGGTTAACGCTAGAAGTTTTATTTGGGTGCAGTAAGAGGCATCAGCTATGCTAGGTCTGGTATGATTTGAGCGCTACACATGGAAATTCATTCCTCCTATCACCATTTCCGTGACTTCTTACTAAAGCCAGAAGACGAGACAAATCACATACTACCCTCATGGTATCTGCTTTTGCTTGCCTGACAGTTTACATCAGCTACGCTTCAGTGCGTGTTAATACTCACCAAATACTTATCAGATAGTCAGAACCCCAGAATCTTAAAGAGTTCAAGGGCTGAGTAAGATGTTGAGATCATCAAAACGACTGCACTGCCCAGAGACAGAATGAACTATTCTTACATCATTTCTGACAAATCCTTGTCTAACTCCTAAAAGGGGATTTCACCATATTGCCAATCTTTTTCTTCCTGACATAAGTATCTTTATTACTAAAACAAATAATTGAATGCTAACATATAAACTGAAGAGCATTACTTCTTGTACTGCCCTTCACAAACGTGGCAATAGATTCTACTTCTTCACAGCAGCTCTGTATTGGTTACCCTGTTACCAGATCTCTTCTCTTTTCTTTAGGGAAATAACTTGAAGTTTTTCCGGTTTGGCTTTTAGGTCATGCTTTTTAGGACATGAAGAGCACCTCGTTGCTCTTCTCTAGACATTGACTGGTCACCATCTTTCTACAAATGTGATATCTGCAGCTGGATACATTACTGCAGCTGTAGCACAAAAGCTTTTGTGCTAATGCTTTCTGCATTAACTTCTTCTGCCTCTGCTGAGCAGAACAGAAGAATTCTCAACATCTTGCAGGACTGGATTCTGTTTTCACATCCCAGCAAAATGTTTGCCTTTTTCAAACCCAAATGATGATGTTGAATAATACTGGTAGAAATCCAAAATAACTTCTTGGTCCTTTTCCATACAACTACTGCCTAAGTACCCCCTTCTCAGCCTGTGTTCTTGCAGTTCAGTAGTATTACATTACATTTACCTTGCATCATCTTACATTTTTTCCCACTGATTCATGAGCAATTTGTTCTAACACAGCTCAAAATCTGTGAAGACCACTTTGTTCTTCAGATGGCTCTGGTAAGTATTTGGAACTGCAAGGCCTCACACTGCCTATTTTTCACATTGGAACACTACTGACAATATTGAAGAGTAACTTTGGATTTAACAGGTTTTGCAGCTACTTTGTGCTGATATCCTAGATAACAAGAAATCCTCTGTCACTGCTGTACAGAAAACCTTTGGGTGTCTAGTTGCTTTAAGGCATAAGATGCAGAGCATTTCATGTGAGGTTTTTTGTCCTGAAGTGGAAAATGCTTCACTGGTAACCTTGAACTCCATTTCCGTCCTTCTTTCACTTGAAATACTTCAATTATTACTGAAAAGGAATTGTATCTTCTCTGTAAGAGCAATCCATTAATATAAAGTAGTTGGACAGATAATGTTGCAGGAATAGAAAATGCAAAACCTTCTGCTTCAGAAAGGAATTTAACAAACAGCTGTAAGAATTCCAATTACTTTTTGGCATAATTTGGAAAAAAAAAAAAAAAAAAGAGAAGTCTTTCTATTTATTGCTTAGTCCTCTACTAACAGTTTTTCTTGCTGCAGTCTCTGTTCCTGTTGCTGAATTCTGGTGAAATGTGACTTCTTTCCTCTTGAAGGCAAGTGTTATTACAAGATGTTATTCCATGAGCTGCATTGTTAGTCAAGTAGCAGGTTTGTCTACAGCCAGTTGTTCCCTACTGACACCTCAGAAATACCTAAGTAATAATTGTATGCAAGAACCAAACAGGGTAGAAATAAGGTTTTACAAAACAGTAGAAAAAGGGAAGTTCTGTCTTGGAAATTCCACAGTACCTAAATTCATTGCTCTCTGTGTTTATCAAGCTTCACTCAAGTTTTATGTTAATTTGTCAACATCTCATTTAAATATATTTAAAAAATCTTCAGTTCACTTCAAATTTTACTGACCAGTAAGCAGACAGTATTTTATACATCTATCACAACTGGACAAGCTGTCAATCCTTAAGTCATCACATGAGGAAAGAAAAAAATCCACAATCTTGCTTGTAAGGCCGTGGAAACAAAAGGTAACCAATTACTGGGACGGTTGATTGTATGCTAAAATGAAACAAAAACAAAAAAAAATCCCTAAAGGCCAGAGACTCTTCACTTTTTCTTGAGTTTCTCTGGGGACCAATTACATCGCTTGAGTGTGCACTCAATCTGTTCTCATCCTCCTCTAGGCTCTGACCAGCTTAATTTTTCAGCAACATGACCATGTGTGAAAACATATCATCACCTAGGTGTAAATGGCCAAATTATATGTGCACAAAATTTACAGTGTCTGCTCTGGTATATGGTCATCTTCTGCTTTGTTGGAAGCAGAGCAAACATGGACCCCATATCAAGCCTGGGACCAGTTCTACCCACTCCACAATAATTCCTGATTAATGCTGTCCGCAAACACTGGCCTTGGAACAGTTTAGATGCCTGCATCATTATTATTATTACACATTCAGATCGTCTAGAAGCCCTAAACATTAGAATGGCAAGATCCTAACACTGTTAACTGTTTCTCCTGGAAAATTCTTGATTGGAGAAGGGGAATCCCACAGTCCTTGCTGGAAACATTAGCTTCCCTTCCCTCTTACCCTCATATTAACTGAATAGAAACAGGAGACCAAGCCTATAAGGCACATCTTATGGAATCAAAATTTAAAATCTAAATAGTTTACACTGTGAAGACAAACTAAAAGGCATCCACAGAAAAATATGACTCATGTCCTCATACATGTGCCAAACCACTAATCTGCCTCTAGATTATATTTGTAGTTACACAGGGAAAAGTTCTTACCTCCTGCAGTGTTTCAAAACAGTGATTTTTTTTCCCCACCCCATGTCATAGAAATTAATGGACGTAAAGCCACAAACAGAAGCTAATGGCAAAAATCCAGCCATGTCAATATTTAATATTCAAACTTCAAAAACCACCTGGTTGCAGACATTTAAATGGATGTGGTATCAAATCCCTCCGTCTCTTAGGACAGTCGTGGAGCGGTCCATGCCTGAAGTTTATAAAAGACTGAAGGCAGCTCTGTGAGTGAGAATACTGTGATCACATGATACTGCTGTTTCCAATTCTTACCCTGTGGGTTAACAATAAAGGGGATTTTCTCTCTAATTAAGAAGCAGTTAACACTCCCTCCTCCCTTCAAACAAATAAATGTTTCTTAATTGTAATCTTATCTTTCGACTTGTTCTTTTGTGACATAACCAGATGTGAACAGCCACACAGCAGCAAAGAACTCAAACCAGGAAGGAAAAAAACCCAAAAGTCTCAGAATTCTTCAAAAGTAAGTGAGTGTCCAGACTCAGTTACTATGTAAACTCTATGCTGCTTAAGCCATTTAAAGACTCAGTACAAGTTGCTTGTGGTTTAATCTTTTAATTCCATTGCTCCATAAATTTCCTTGTAGGTTCATTGAGCAAGGAATTCAGACTAGCTTTATGGGGCCCTTTACTGCAAAAGGGGCTGGGTATGGAAAATTCTGCCGTGCTGAAACTTCTAAAAGAGTTTGCAAACCAACCTCCAAATCTACATGACACAAAAGCCATTATCTTTCAGGGATCCTTGTGTTTCAGACTGTTCACATTTACAATCAGATTCTTGCCATAGGAGATGCTCCTTATCAGCAAACATCTGTGGAATGTACTCAAGCAGTTACAGCTAAACGTAAAAATTTGTGCCACCAGGTCAAAAAAAAAAAAAAAATACATATAGCAAGGAGAAAATCACTTTCACATTTTTTAAAATGTTTTATATATACTGTGCATTGTTGTAAAAAACCACAGATTTGTGTGCTGGAAATCTTCAAAATATGCATACACACATTCCTGCTTGTTCTAATAATAATTCCAACTTAGATTATAAATAACTTCAGAATTAGAGTAAATCTGATTTAACACAGGTAGCCAGGCTTGGTTAGTACCCTGAAATTAATGGTTATATGTTGAATAACATGATCAAGGTGGATAAGGTACATGAAGAAGAGAAGCTTCCACCTTGTGATTTCTTGGAGAAGGAATACACAGGCAATAGCCAGAGGCAGACCACAGGCTGGCAAGAAGGAACTGATAATTTCTGCTTTTGATATGATGTTTGAAATACACATAGGGAAGTTAGTGTGTTCTGTGTGAATCTAGAATATTTTACTGATTTACTTATATTTTATTTCCATAAAATTTAGGTTTGTCAATTTCAAGAAAATGCACAACAATATGAAAAAAATATGTGGCAGCTATCCTAATATTTAAAAGTTTTTAATAATGAAAAAATAAGCACTTATGTATTTTATATGAAAAGGTACCTTAGCTTTATCCTAAAGCCGTCTCAGTGACAAGACAACATAGATTGAAAGTCAAGATATGACATTATACTTCTCAGATAATATTTAGTAAAACTTTATATTACTATAAAATATTTAATAGGACATTAAAATATTTATTAATATAAAAATATAAATATTTTAAATTTTGAAACTTTTTAATCAGTAAAGGAACAAGAAACCCTACAGACTAAGAGAAAAAAATCAGGCTTTTTTTGTCTCCCTTGAGTTTCTGATTTTCAAAAGAACATACCATAAATGATGTTGCAAGCCTAATTTTATCCTAAAAATTGTGTTTGTCCACTGCAGTATCCTCAATTCTGTAGTGAGCAGTCACGAACACACAACTTCATGTTGCAGATTTGCTGTACACAACTGAATTATTTGGAGTCAGCATGGCTAATTTTTCTCAAGAGAAAATCCAATTCATGCAAGAACTTAGAATATGTTTTCATTTCAAAGTAACTCCATATCTTTATTTTGGTGTGGCTCTACCTAGCCATGAACTATGATTTGCATTACAGTCACTTAACCTCAAGTTAGCCAACTCCATGGAGAACGTTTCATTTGATCTAGTCTGGTGCAGTCAGAACGTGGGCTGATCTGTCTGAACAGCAGTGCAGCACCTTCCCTCAGTTAAACCCTGCGTGCCCAGAGGAACACAGAACCTATTCAAGAATTTTACTGGCAAAAGAAATGTAGAAAACTTTCAAAATGTAGGGCACTATCCTTCTCAGAGTACATGGCATATGTTTGCAGAAATCCCAGTGACACGCACAGGTGAACACAGTACGTGTAAAGTAACTTTGATATAAATTTAGGGTTCACACCTTTAGAAAACTAGTTGACGTGCTCATATGTGTCAGCAGTGACCTGAGGTAACACTGCAGCACTGACACACTCATTATTATGAAGCACATTTCCATCCTCTCATCCAAGCTTTCAGAAGATAATCTCACCCACCTTCTCCTTTAATGTCATGTTCAACCACCTAAGATAATTATACAACCTTCTCCTGAAGTGTAGAAAAGTATTCTTCTAGAAAAGTGGAACTCTTACATGGTGTGTTAGCTCGTAAGATACTTTTAGTTATGAAGTTTTGTCTTAGCCACAGTGCCAATATTAAGTGCATCTTGGAATCAGCAGAGACTGCTGGTCTTGGAAAATCTGATTATGGAACTTTACTTCCGTTAAATAATGATGAAATGCTTTAAAAATCTGTGCTCTAGTTGCACCGTACAGTTGAACATGCTGGAACAATCTGCCACAGTGTTCAGGGATTGTTGCAACTGAACCACAAAATGCATGGCAAAGGCTATAAACTCTTATTTCTCTATCTCAATAAGAGGCCTTATTTTGGCTCCTTTCTGTCAGTTTTAAATGGGGATTTTTTCCCTCAAAATGGTGTCTTGCAAGACACAAGGCTGTATTATTTGGTAGGCATTCATCATAGCAAATAAAAACAAAGTTAGATTATCAAAATGTTTTTCATTAGGTCTTCTTAATGAGTAATGTTAAATTAATGTCTGTGCAATTCTAAGATAGCTCCACAACTTAATTTATCAAATACCAATGATGTTTTTCAAATTGCATTTATAAAATATGTTATTTATATGTGAACTTAAGGAAGGAGATCAGCTTTTTTATATTACTACATTATTCTTCAACTCAGGATTGCAAAACACTAAGCAATGTTATCCCCAGTTTATGAGAGCTAGAGTGGGAGCATTCTGAAGGGAAAATGGTCTGAATAGTCACAAGACAGTCCCAAAACCCCAAATCTTCTAATCATCAGTTTTCGGTACCAAAATATCTTGTTTGGTTCCTGTGGTTAAATTAAACGCTATATGTATCAAATATTTTGGCTATACCATGTTTCACAGGGGTCATAAATTCATGCAAAGTTTTGAATGCATGAAAATTTACAAATGTATTTAGTGTTAACCTCAATTTATCACTCAGTTATAGTTCCTTTTGTTAAATCATGTGAACCTCTCATTAGAAATCTAATTGCCTTCCCTTTCTAATCCTGAAGTAAACTGTTGTTTGCTGATGCATTTCAGGTATCTTTTCCTAAACACTAAGGTAGTCCAGTATCTTTCCAAAATATGGGTTTCAGCAATTAGCTAAGACTCTGTCTTCTACAATTTAACCATCTCTGGCTTTCCTAATCTGTTTTGGGTTGTACATGTGATATCCAAACTCTCCTTAACTGGAAGAAAACATTAGATAAATCTCATCAGACCAAGCACTCCTTTAAAATTGCAGTCCAATGAAAAACCAGAAACATTTTGCGGTGATGCTTCTTAAGGGGGTTGTGCTAAACACGGTGGAGAGCCACAGAGCATCATTAGTGCCAACTGTAGTGAGCTGTAAGTTCTGCAGCCCCGCACAGCATCACATTAACATTTGTCACTCACATGTCCCCTTCACCATTTTTACAGATATTTTGAAAATGTTCCAAAACATGTACAGGTTTCTTATAAAAATGGGCTTATGTATGGGTAGTAAATTAAGCATTTTTTACCAGAAATAATTCATATAATTTGGGATCATGTTCTTTTACATTCTTACGCAAAATTCCTATCCACCAAGCTAGTCAGGCATATATAAAATTAATTTCAAACGAAGATAATAAGACTTATTTTGAAATGAATGCTGAACACATTTGTTTCTGGCATGGTCACACATTTGTTTTCATGCTGTCAGTTTGGGTTTGACATTAAAATCTCACACAAATACAGACTTAGGCTTCAAATATATTTTGTATTTTTCTTGGTTAACTTTTTTTAAAAAGGATATATTCCTGTGAAACAGTTTGATTTCAACAGAGCTGTATTTTTCCAACAATTAAAATATTGCCAGAACATTCTTAGCACTGCTGAGAAGGAAGGTGAGATGGATAACACCTCTATGTGAAGCTTCTGGTTCTCAAAAACCACATACCAAAATACTTTTTTCCTGTTCTACTTGCTTCTCCAACTGCATTATCACATAAAAAACTAAATTCTACTGCCTTTTCCCTCAGAACTTGGCTATGTGAGCTAGGAAGAATGTCTGCAGGACTGTGAGACATGAAAAACAAAGTGGTATCTCTCTATAAAGTGAGGGTATTACGGGATATGAGGATATTACTACACGGCAACCACAAGACAAGCAGCACTTAAGGAAATTGGAATAACACAGCTTCCCCCTTGTGGGAACAAACACATGGAGAATGCCATCAGGGAGAGAATTTTAATCGCTTAACTCTTAGGACTTGGTGAATGAACCAAGTGTGGGCACAGCTCAGGTGCTCAGGGCTGCACAAACTTTCCCTGTGACAGGGAAGCTGCAGCCGCAAGTGAGAGCAGCCCAGCAGCCAAGTGTGTCCTCCATTGAACCCTCCCCTTGCTATGAGCGCTTCTACGTTGACTCAATTTGTTCAGACACAGCTTCTCACCCCAGACCCACGGATGATTTATGTAATATAGGTAATCTCTAGATGGAAGGAAAATTTAAAGCACCATGGAAGGAAAGAGTAAAACACCTGGAAAGTAAATTAACAGAAGTGAGTCATCCGAGTGGAAAGAAGAAAATTACTGTGAAAATAAAGAGCTAATATGAATAAGCAGCTAATCTTGGACTGCAACCCCCATGCTGAAGTTTAGGCTACATTCAATATTTTTGGAATGTATCCTAATTTTTCAAAGTCAAGGGGGGAGAGTTTCAGTCTAACTGCTGTATCTGAGCAAAAAATTCGACCATAAAAAGAGATCGTATAACAAGAACACCATTCTCCACTTTCAGAGTTCAACAGATAACTTCTTTAAAGAAGAATTATGGGGATTTCTTTGAGTTCTATCTAATACATTTGCCACTTTGATTTATTTACCATAACATATTCTTCAAAAAATACAATGAAGGGGTTCAAACTGTACATATATTCTTTCATATTTTTCATATTCGTGCTTTTCCTATTCATATCAAAAAGAATTTATTAACAAAAAAAAGTGCAATCTGACGTAATTTAGCTACCGTTAGAGTATAGAAACATTATTCTATGTATTAAAATCCAATTTGAGACCACAACTGACTAGTTTTTGGAAGCCAAATTTTTGAAAATATATTTTTTTCAAGGAATACAGGGTCTACTGTTCATTCAAATCTTTCCTATCCTAGGACAGTGTATTCACATTTTTTTCAGATTTTATCTTTACCGTTCATCTGACTGATTTGAGATGTTTACGTGCCCATGACTCCCACAGGAGCAGGAATGATAAATTTCTGGATGCAGGAAATAGCATTCATAGTACTCTAGTAGTGTAGAAGATCACCAAATAATCAGCTCTCAATTACCAGTAGGGGATTATCGGGGTTATGGATTAACTGAGCCACCCTGAAAGAGAACCTGCTACATGATACATTCATAAGTCTAGCAGAGAGATGAGCCTTCTTCCCTGTCATGTGGTGTCATGCTTCTCACCCAGCAGTAAATTCAGCACACAGTACTTTCCCCCAAGCAGTTTTCCTGTTTTCTTGTGTTGCATTACTGAGTTATTCCACCATTCACTGCCCTGGGGAGTCAGAAACAGCATGACTATGGGACAAATTTTGGAGAAATGTGGATAACATTCTGACATGAAAATGTGCCTGGGCAGAATCACAAACCACCACTAGACTTCTGCACAATATTAGAAGGATTTTACAAGCTTTTAGAAAGAGAGGTGATTATAGCCCTCTCCTAGGACATGATTATCTATGTCGAATTAATTCTGTATTCAAAAGTACAGAAGTGCTGTTAGGATCACAGAGAGCGTTAATATGGTTATAACCGTCTGTATGCCCCAAAGGTAAATAACATTTGCATGCGGTGCACTGACACTTTCTTGAGGCATGTTCTTCCTTCTCTGTGCATAATTCTCACCACTTCAATTTTTCTTTGTAGCTTGCATCTCATTAAAAGATTTCATTTTGCCTAACAATGTGTGAGCAGAACCATAGGTATCACAAATCAGCATACTGACAGTGAAGGAGCTATTGCATTGTACATAAAAAACCTGAGTTCCGTGTGGGTTGGTTTTTTTTCCCAAAGAAAGAAGACTAAGCCATGTTACAGTGAAACTGAGATTTTTCTTAATACTCATTATTTTTTTGCCTTAAGCATATAATTTTGAAATATATCTTCTGAATTTCAGATGTCTATTAGTACGGATTTCAGTCAGATTTGTCCTTAATCTACCAGTATATGTAGAAAGTGGAAATAGTGGAGTGAAAATAGTGTCTCGTAGTTAGAACAACAAGAAACAAAAATGGGAGTAGTGTCTATCAGAAACTTATATCACTATACCACTAGTATCTAACACTTACCACTTTCTTTCCTAAACATTAGAGTTCTCTTTTCTAAACCTTAGAGTTCACCCATTAAACCAATATTTGCCTAAAAAGTTAAAAGGCAGATTTACAAAGTCACGTGAATTATAGTTCTTAGTTTGCCACTAAGAGAACTAATGATAAAAGCAAAATAAAATATCCCTAAAACTAGAAACATTACTACATAGAGATAATTTCTGCTTTAGCAGGTTTTTTTTTATGTTGCAAAGATTGTATCAAACAGAAACATATTGATCTAATATCTAGTTTGAAGAGCCATAAAATGTTCTTGCAAGTGTGGACAAAGAAAAGTTTGTTCTGTGAACAATACTGAAAGTTCCTGAATAACCTCTGGCTTAGATATGAGTGTTTAGACATTACAAGATGGCTAAAAAAGAAAATAAATCAATAAAAGCTATGTTCTCTGGCTCACAGTGATAAGATTTATTTACAGCCAAATGAAGGACGATTTTTAAGGAGAGAAGTGGGGACTCTTGGTTTTCCTCTGCAGATCAGTCCAAGCAACTGAACATCATACAGCCATAAATAAACAAAAACTTTAAAGTGCATATCATTAACTTTTTCAGTTTAACAAGACATTTTAAGAACTACAATGGCTGGCAGATCTATAGGGGTTTTTTTGTCTTACCAAAAGCAGGTTGCTTTAGGCTAGCTATAAGCTCCCATGCAGAGCTGTTCTCAAGTATCATTAAGAAGAGAGATTTAAAAAAGGCCATCACTATTTCTGTGCAGAAATATTATTGTACATATATGGAGATGTATGATATACATTTATAAATATATACAGAACATAACACATAAAATATACTTCTAAAAATACGAGACAGTTCACACATACATGTGCTTCATGTCCAGTCTTGCAATTCTGAAGTCAAAGGAAAATTTTGATTTATAGCTCAAAAGACCTGTGGCTGAATAAAGAAAAACAAAATTGCAGGTATTTTTCTCTACAATATTTTGCCTGACAGGCAGACTGCCTCTAAACGTACTTCAGAAAATTACTTAAATAAATGCCTGCATATCTTCTATTTTGGAAGAGTTCTGTCAGGATCTGAGAAGGGGTTTCCATCCAAGCAACAATGTTTGAACGTTGCCATGTATGTGCTCAGCAAGTGCCTCACTGAATCGAGGGTAGGCCAATAAGATTCATTAGGCAAGGTCCTACTGATAACCACACTGAAACATAAAATTTGTAGCAGTGTTACAGTGCAAAATACGACTAATTTTTAAACAACAGCTTAAAAATATAAGTGGGAATGTAGTGTATGTTGGCAATTTTAGATGTTTATATTTTATAGTATTAAAAATAATTTTAAATAACAAGAGAGGCTATGCTCTCTCATAACAGATGAAAGTATGTTCTGCTTGTTGCAACACCTCAATAATTTAAACAAGTAAATTTAACTATAAAAAGTTTATATATACAAATATTTTTTTAAAAAATTCTGACTTTTTGTTTAGTTGAGATTTATTGTTATGAAGTGCCATAAACCTCTGTCATATTATAGTTACAAAAAGAGAAACCAGGCTTTCTTTTTCCCTCCAAAAAAAAGGCAGAATCTAATCAGATTTTTCTGTGTGTCCAGTGATCACTTTTTGTTGATTTTGATTAGCAGGAGGAAAACAGCAGACAAAAAGACTTTAATTTCATGCCAGCAGTGTTTATTTTGCAATGGGGCTATGAGTTTTGTGAAGACTGAAAGTATAGAAGTGGAGCGGACTCAATGAACTGAAGAATGCAGTAGGAGGGGAGGTAAGACGAGCTGTAAAACTAATTGGTGTCCAACATGTTTTGGACTGCATTTAATTTTCTTGAGGGGAAGAGAGGTCAAGAATGGAATGAAGTCAATGAGAATAGGAATAAGAAAGTGGAAAGCAAAATGGCCAGCATTAAAAGGTCAGTGAATATCCCAGGGACAGGAAATGAACTTTAAACAAAAGTATAAGGTAGTGTTTCTATCCACGTTTGGGAGTTGTTAAAATTAGTATTAAAAGAAGGAAACTTAAATAACCAGATGTTTCTTGTATGAAAGCTTGTTTTAGTCTGCTTTCAATTTATTGGAGGCCTTAGTAAGACCAAGATTTTGTGTGCAATGCAATTAGGAAATGAGTATTTCAGCAGAGTGCTAATGTTATTTAAATATTTTTAAAGACTTCAATATTAAAAACTGATTTGCTTCCTTTTACACTTTTATATTCTTTCTCTTGAAAGAAATCTCCATCCTGAATTGGGAAAGTAAATGTCTCACAAGCTTTAATACAGAATTTAGCCAGCCTGCCAGCATCTAGCTAATACATGGACACTTTGCAGTCTACCTTAAGATATCTAGGCTATATTCACAAATTCGTACATGACCTGTAAAGTCATTCACAATATTTTAAATTATGTTACTTAGAGCATCAACTTTGCCCCACAATGTTTCATTCAAAATCTTTTCTGCCACTAAAGCTTTGGCCAAAATTGAGTCCAGAGGTTTATTTCTGTTCCTGGTTCATTTGTGTGCACATCAGGAAGAAAGACTCTCTCCCCATTACATTTAAGTTTTCATCCAACGTCCACTAGTTTTAGCAAGAATCTTTCATTTTACTGAAATTGGCTCTGAAACAGGATCTTTGTTCTCTGACCTGGCTGGACAGCAAATATTTTTCTGCTTCAGAATATGTCTAATCCAAAACATCCATGATTTTTATCACTTGCACAGCTCCACTCTTCCCTTTCCTTCCCAGTGCTGCAAGTCATTTATAGATGCTGAAATCATATGGAGTAATTCTGTCGAAGGCACTGTCCTGGCAGCAGCAAAAAGGGCAGTGAACGGGCCACTAAGAAGCCCAGAAGAGTAAGCAGAGGTCCTAGGGCATGAGGGACACACTATAACTGGTGTCTAAGAAGCAGCGTACCCAGGGAAGAATATTTGTTTTATGAGCAAATCTCTCTCTGTCATGGTTGCCAAAAAGCAGCCTCAGCTGTTGGAATTACAAGCTTACTAATACTTTGTTGTACAACCACCCAAAGTAGAAAATGCTAGTTTTTTTAAAAATCATTTCTAGACCATGTCAGCTTTTACTGAGGCCAAATTTGAGAACATGATGTTAGTTATAAACACATCCCCCTTTTCAAGGGAAATTTTGATTTCTTTTCATTTCAGTGAATATAAATCTCAAACCAATGGATCTGAAACTATATGACAGCTTTGTAAATACAATGCCAGGCTTCTTATAAAGATTGAAATTATACTGGTTCTAAAAACCAGGCACTAGCCTTCCAAATTCTATTTCCTATATAGTATGAACTCATGGAGTGACCTCACAGGGTGAGCAGGGTAATTTATTATCTTTGCTCTTTGGGACATTTCTGATAATACTTCAAAAGAATGAAGATAACAAGTACCATATCCAAGGACTGTGTGGATTTATGTTTACATTCACATGGCATCTTCTCTTGGAGATTTTCCAGGAATTTTATGAAGGTATTTTTGTGGAAATTTGAAGAAGCTTACCATGTAAGGATCAGTACCTTTAATGCACCAATAACGTCTTAGTAATTTTTTTTTTTTGGCAAAGGAAGTATGAAGCATTTGAATGTGAATAGGCCTGCACCAGATTATCTCATGTTTAGCAAGATAACATTAAGGGAGACTTACCCTTTAGTCAGATCTGAAGTAAATACTTTTAAAAGGGCAGAAGAATAACATATCCAGTAAGAAACTGCCAGGGGATTTTGCTAAAAATCAAAAAAGGGTCACAGTTAGAAAAAAAAGACTTCAGAAAAATAGTCCTTGTGTAGACCTGAAGAATAAAAAGGAATGGTTTTGAGTTAGTGGAAAAACATTTGATTCCCTTTCTTTTTCCTATTTCCCTCTTTAGTCTTCCTTCCTTCCCCCCCCCCCCTTTTTTTTCTCTTTTATTCACCAAGTTAAAGGCTTGCAAGTATTCACACAAGTTTCCAAAATGCAAGTTGTCTTCCCTTGGGACTGCTACGGCTCATATCTTCCCACAAATGTCCCCTGAAGTCTCTCCTTAAATGTAACTCTCTAACGCAAGTGTTTGGACCTTTCCTATTGGTATTAAAGACCCATATGGCACTGAAAATCAAAGCTGGACAGATCATTCTTCCTAGAGCCATAGTACAAGGAAAAACATCTAGATCTTATTTGTGTTGTACTTAAGAACATCACAGATTCATTATTACTCTACTACATATTCATATTTAAGCAAGAAGAAAAGCTAAGAGCAATTATTTTGAAAAACTAAATAGATCCCTCATTACCTAGCATATGCATTTCACTCAGTGAAGACTAAGAAACCTCAAAGACTAATCTCTCATTAATACATGAGATATTCACAGAATGCCTGCCAGAACTGGGAAGTCAAGTTTAGATGGAAACTTGGCATGGAGTTACTGGCTTGTCCCTTTGAGGGCTGGGAAGGAAAGGAAAAGAAAAAACAGTGAATAAAACCCTCTTTGCATGCTTGCATGCATGCACATATGAGAAGACTTTTTAACTTCATTTTCTCATTAAAGCAAAGAACAGTGAAACTGTAAAGATTCCATGTGTGTTCTTATAAACTGTGCTTTTCACACATCTTTTGTTAGACACATGGAATGTTAACTGAAAGGGCTTATCTTAAAAATCAGCAGGGTAGTTGGAATGCAATTTTACAAAACCTGGCCATCTTTCAACAAGAGTGGGTGGATTTTCAATGCAGCAAATGTTTGTGTATTAAAAAGTATTTGCCATGGTGACAAAGCTTGGAGAAACATCCCATTAGCCACAGACGGGAAGCCGTTGCAGATTGTTCTGATTATCCATGCCCAAAACTTAGTCTGGCTCTGTTTATACGGCATTTCCGATAAAAAAAAAATAACTCAACATACCCCTAAAACCTGAGCAAACTGTTTGCACTTACTTACACATGCCTTGTGCTGTATTTTCTGGCTCTGATTCAACACATGATTAGATTCTTACTTTCCTGGAACTTAAAACATGTGCTTACAGCTAAGCATATGCTTAAATATTCTGCTGCACTGGAACCCAAGAGGATGTTCCTATATTCATGGTACAGCCAGGACATCTTGTGAAACAAATAGGAATTTTAGACTAAGACCTCTAATCTATAGCTCAGTAAAGAGATGAGTAGAACAAGTTGATAAGGGTTTGTGGTGAGGTGAGGGATTGTATGAGGGAGCACGGGAGAGCATCTGGGCATACTTTGCATGTGCCTGTCCAAAAATCCTGTCTGCTTGAATCTGGGACAGCTGCATTAATCATGGTCTCAAGATGCTGTTATTCAGAGCTGGTGTGTTATATCACTGTGATTTGGGTTTAGAAACCTGGAACAAATAAGACATTTAGTTGATAGGGCACTGCCATTTTCTCATTATTCTTACAACATAACTTTTCTCTCCGTGCAATATGACACTTTTGAGACCAACAATTTTGGATATTATTATTATTATTATTAGTAGTAGTAGTAGTAGGAGTAGTAGGGATATTTGGCATCTCACTGGAAAGTTAGGAGTCTCCCTCACTAGAAACATGAAGTTCTAATTTCTGCTCATCTTGAATACTAGGCATGTGCTACTTTTGAAGAGTAAGCAAGCAACGTGGGGCATGCAGAAGTTAGAATGTCACCTGCTGTGGTGAAAGGGAAGAAAAATCACTGTGTCAAATGGTATCTCCCGGAAAATGCTCGATTCTAGCTGTAATTAATAGGTGCAAGCAGAGTGGTAAGAGTAGTCCTGTTAAGTGCATGTGGGATCGTTAGAGATGAGAGAGGAAAAAATTACAGGTCAAACCCAATCTGGAATACATATAAGTGCCCAAGTCAGATGTGAACTCATGGGTTTGATACCTCTGGCTCATATGTAATTATCAGAGATGGATTAAAACATTCCAACAGACATGTGAAAACTTAGCAGTAAAATGCCTTTAAACACAGTAAGAACTGTATTAAGCCCTGTCTCTTGAAATACAATACAATGGACATTTTTTATATCATATATAATTTGATTTTTCTGCAAATATTCCTACAGGAATTAAACTAAATAATGGACTTAAATAGTTGAAAGTGTGTAGGCCTGCTCTTTTATTCCTTTTGTAACATTTTCCCAAGGCATAACCTGGGAATCTTAAAACAGACTCATTTTACTCTTATTTTCATCAACAATGTTTATAGGCAAATGATCTTTTATGTGCTGGAATGAATGACTATGCTATAAAACTAAGTATTCTACAGAACACTGCTTTGAAGTTATACTTGGCTGCCCAAGGTAGATGACAGACAGTGTCAGGAAAAGGGATAAAAAGGCTTAAAGGTCATAGTAAGGACAAAACAAATAGGTCACAGCAAATTAATCCTTATCATCTGACCAGTGTGGAGCAAGAAAAGGGCAGCGTTAGAGCTCAAATCTGCTAAAATTTAGTGAAAAGGTATAAAACAATTAGCTGCGACACTGACTTCTTTCTTCTCTTCAGTTGCTGCACACTCAAGTTCCTCTGGAGGATAAAAATAAATATAATTTTAAAATAATCTACTTAACGATCTATGCATCCAAAAAAAGGGGTTTTTCATCATAGATAAGCTCAATTGGTTATTTTTTACTCCAGTGCAAGTTTTGTCTGAGTAAAAAACGCAGATTGAAGAACAGCTGAAAATATTCTATCTTTTCAGGGATAATTTCATAGAAATTATTACTTATTTTCCAATATTGGTTCAAAACCATGCCATGCTAAGAATCAAATCAGTAGAACCATAATTTTAATTTGCTTTTAATAAGAAAAAATTAAGGAGATTATTAGCTTTTCAAAACTATTTTTCTTTACAACTGATAAAATGGTCCTATTTTTCAAAGTAAGGCTATCATTTGTAATCAAAATGCACAGTAAATTCTTCATGGAGTTTTGAATAAATCTATTTGACTTTTTATCAGAGTATAAGAATACCTTGACACTATTTTGTAACCTTCTATGTCCATCTGTACTTGCTGTTATCAATGTGCTCAGATGTACAAAGCTAAGAATATGCATTCCCTAGATTACATAAGTGATGCTCTTTACAAACAGCATAAAGGAAATATTCCTAAAAATACTTGCACTTAAGCTAAAACTACTTAAATTGAAACTGCAAGTTGACAGGGCTGTAAAGTTCTCTGGAAGTAGATGGAATTTTCATCAGAGTCCTCCTTTCTGACCATAATCTCTTTTAGTGCTCTCCCTGACTTTCTTTTCTGATCATGCCAACTAGCTGTGCTAGAAAGATAAATTATTTTTTTCCATAACTTCCATCTCTCCTAGGCCTGTGCGAGGCAGGCAGGACTAAGTCTAACTAAGCTGGAACGGAAAAACAGCTCTGAGTAAAGCTGCTCATAGCTAAGAGCCCTTCTCTGTCAGAGCTGAATCTGCTCTGGTGCACTGGGCCCCTCCCCTGCCCTCAGCCTCAGATGCTGTGTGCACACAACCTCCTTCAAACTGCCCATGCATTTTTCCTTTGCTTCCTTTCAAGCAGCCCACTCAGTTCATGAGCATTAATTTTCTCATTAATTTTCTCAATAATTTTCTTATCTGGGGTATATCTGTCTTAGGAATGCTTCAATGGCAGCGCTACAACTCTTTATGCATCTTATAATGTCCATGTAACAGCATGTAATACTCAAAATCTCTTCTGTGCTGAACAGATACAAAAGGAACTTCTCAAATTATTCATTGCTAAAGTCTTCATTAAGATTAACCTGAAGTTATTACCCAGTGATCTCCTCAGACATGCCAAAGTCTGTCAGAACCAGTCTCCAGGCCCCGACATCTGGAAGAGTCTGCATGCTTTCAGACTGGCTTTTACCACAGCTGCTGCTACTGACTGCAAAATCCTGAGTGAGACAGAAGTCCATTTGGGACCAGTAGGACATCCCAGATTATTTAGCTGAAATGAGCCACCTAGGAGGACAGTAAATAGAACAGCAGATAAATGTAGTCCATATTCTGAAGAAAACTACAAATACAATATTGGGGTAAGGATGCATGACTAAGAGGCATTAAAAGAAAAAAGGCATTTATGTAGTAAGCATATCAATCACCAGCGTGATCATTTTACTTATGTGCTGTAATTCTTCCTGCCCAACACTGAATTCCAGGATACTATTTGATTACATATTCCTGTAACACAAATTATCAGCTGAAATCTACAGCAGATATCCCTCTATCGAAGATGGAGCAGACCTGGTCAAACTTTTAAGTAAATGTGAAGGCAGATTACCTTTGGAAAAAAACAAACACCCCCCCAAAACATGCAAATTCAATAAAATCTGAAATACCACATTAAGATTATAGCATTCAAAAGTGATTTTAGAACTTAACGTGTTTTCTGAGATGGACTTTACATTTATCATGTCTCTGTGATATTTTATATCTGCCAAAGTAAAACTGAGCATAAGAGGTTGCATACAGGGAAATGATAACTTGTGGTGTCACATTTCAGTATATGGAGTTAAATATTTATGTGCAAAAGTCATTTAGCTATAAGCCTGTTTCCTGTTTTAAACCAGATGCTGTTGCATGAACTAAAAATATTTAGGAAAAGGTCTAGAATGATAAGGAATTTAATTTGTAAATGACCTCTGTACATAGTGTCAAAGGACAATCCTGTGGACTTGAAATGGCAATTGCCTAATTTTGTGTGTGCCTCAGCCTTGATGCTGAGATGTATAACTCGTTTCTGTGCATTTGCACAGTGGCACTTTTAACACAAAGAATAATTTGCATTTATAATAGATATATTTCCCTGAAAATCACTATATTTATACTTACTCCTTGGAAAGCTTGGGGTTGTTTGTTTGGTTTTTTTTGTTGTTGTTGGTTGGTTGGGTTTTTTGTTTATATGTGTGGGAGTCTAAACTATAAACAAGAAGGAAAGAGGAATGAGAAGCAGCAAGATATTTAATCAATGATTAGAACATTCCTTGCAGCTCTCAGCTCTTAGCAGGTACTGTAGTAAAGTATAAAAAAAGAGTTAATCATGACCATGAAATGAGCATGTTTTTAGAAGTCTGGAGTTTGCTCTATGATATTAAATTGGAAGAGGTTAAAGGTCAAAAATACAGGCCTAATTTCAAATGCACAGAATTTAGCCTTAACAAACAATTAAAATAATGTAAAATCTGTCACTAAACAAAATTAAAACCATTTTTTCCAGCCTTCTGTATTTCAGTATGTCCCTTGAATTGGGACAAAAATATCTTAAAATCAAAACAACTATGAGGTAGGGCACAACTCAAATCTGCAAACTATCTACAATAAATAAAAACTATTACATTTCACATAGCTATATACAGATTCATGATATTTCCTTTCAACTACAATTAACTGCAAAAGGTGTTAAGAGAGACAAGCTGCAGCAAGGGAATGTGTACCATGTGGTAACAAGACACTATGATATAAATGCACTGCCTTATCACCCACTCCTTTTTTTTCCTCCCAAACACAAGTATTTGACCCTTAAAACTTCCTATTCTCCACATTCTGCTGCCAGGTCAGGAACTATCCATTTTAAACAGGAAACTAGATACACTCCTCACTTGCCATCCATACAACCACAGGCAATAAGGTGCTCTGCATACTGCACTACTGGGACCAAAAAAAGCATTGGTTTGCCCTGGTTTGCACCACAAGATTTTCTCATACCTTACCAGCATATCTCAAATCCATACTCATAGACCTGTAATCCTGAGTGACCTACAATTGTTCCATTCGTAAATTGTCACACAGACCTCCCACCTGAGAGAGGGAAGTAGGAGTGCAGTTCAGCTTGATCCTAGTGTAAATCTTTCCTGAAATTAGATGTTGTTTCTGGTACATCTTTAGAGATACAATATGCACTGGCCAGCTGTGAGCCCACTAACATTTCCCACCACTGCCATATGGGGCCAGCTGACACGCTGAAAGCAAACTGGTTTGCAATGCACCGACTGTGCCAGAAGGCAGGAGTGCAGTCTCACCCCTTTGATGCTGATGGTGGTTCCTCTGAACGTTTGCTCTGACAAGGAAGACAAGAATAGGTTGCTCACATAGTTTCATGTTGAAACCCTGCAGCCACTTCTGGCCATCCTGTATGTGTACAGAATGGCATGTTTGTTATCAACACAACTGTTCAGGCTGACAGAAATCAAGCGACCTTTGTATCCTCCCATCTTTTGCAACTGGTCACATCTGCATACTATAAGTATCTCTAAACAACTCACTGAATATCTACTCTGTTCTATAAACAACTCCTTTGAAAGCAGGAGCAATTAATTAAAAGGGAACTGTGGCTTTCCCCTTCATTAGACTGAAGAAAGAAGGTACAGCGTAAGATCTGCTCCAAAAAAGTGTGTTGACAAGCTAATCCACTTCTGCACATATTTGTTTAGGTTGACAAGCTCTCCTTTGAATTAATTTTTAAGGATACTCCACTTGACAAACTGCTAAGAAAATCCCAGAAATCCTAGAGCCCAATACCAGTACCTATGGAGGTGGGGAGAGGGTTGGAATTCTTTGCCTTTGCTTTTTCCATTGTATTTGGGGCATGCAATACGTGATGTTCAGCAACCTGAAATCTTGGAAACAAATTGAATAACATGTGCCTGCCAAGATACAGTACAGCATAGTGTTTATATATGTCATATAAATGTGAATTATATAATTAAACCAATAGAAGCTTCCGTACACGGACAAGCTTCAATAAATTTTCTCTCCAGACATGGTCTTCCAAATGCACATGACAGCAAGGAGAGCTCCTATGTTTATGGTACATAGAGCTTACTAGAGTTCAACCGCAGAGCAGAAAAGCTTTAGTACATTTTATTAAACTACTTTTACTATTTCACTCTCCACAAACACTGAAACAGCAGAAGGTACAATACACTCAAAGGTACAATACACACAAGCCCCAAAGATAGCAGTTCATATATAATTTAATCTTAAAGCATTTTGAGACAGTATTCTTACTTTAAAAAATATTTGCATTATTTACAGTGTGTGGAAGATTCATGAGATCATATTATTTCCCAGTATTATGCAAGGAAAAATTCTTTCAAACAAAATAAGCAAAAATATTTTTCTCCTAAAATTAAACTTTATAATTATTCACTTATAGAAATAGCAGACCAAAGCATGGAGGGATTCAATCAGCTGCCCAAAATCACTGAGAAAATCTGAAGATTCCTAAACCCCGATTTTGAGCCTGAGTAAAATGTTTGAATAACAATGACATCTTCTACTTTTAAATACGTTGTGTCTTTTCAAACTAAGCACTCACATCACAGTGAAGAAAAGGCCTGGTCAGTAGCAGATGTGGAAGAAAGGAAAAGGGGATTTTGTAGAGCAGCAGCACAAATATTTGCTTTAGTCTGAGCATATGGGTAGGAGTTTGGAAAGATTTTTCAAATCTAAGGCCATAATGAAGGCCATAAAGAATAAAACAGTACAGCTTTTCTTGACATTTCCATGCTAAAGTGCGCTTTCCTTTCTTGGTCTGTATCAAGGACTGTGGACTGTGATGTGGTCAGCAATAAGCCATGGCTGGTGAGCATACTGCCCACTGCAAAAACAGACTGCACAGCACTTCTCTAAGCAAATAAGCATATCCAGAGGGAGGAAAATAATGTGAAAAGCTCACACACCAGATTTGTTTTTGTTTATAGACTATTTCCAAATTAAGAAATTCTTAGTGAAAATAAATCTTATCTTTATCTGAGAGATGGTGCTTCAGTACATACTGCTCCATGCCTTCTCACGTATAAGCAGAATTTAACAACACTTCACCACGATAAGACTCTGTCTTGCACTTCAGTGAGTCTCTCAGCATTGAGCCTGCTTCTACAGAACTGCTATTGAACCGCACAAATATTTAATCAACCACTAAAGACTGTTAGAAAGAAATATTTAGAGGCCGTGTTTTAATTTTGTTCTATAGCACTAAAGAAACATGGAAGCACTCGTTTCTGCAGAATCCTTCAGTTTGATGCAATTTAAATTCTTGGTGCTTACTCTTGCAAGTGAGGGAAGATTTAAGGACTAGACTTCGAGATTTTACAAGTTGTAATAAAAAGGATTTTTTTCTGTCTTTTATTCAGGTAAAGGTCTATTAAATGCAGTGGTGAGTATACTTTTTTCTGAATAATTATAGCATTAGACATTTCAACTGACTATACTTTGCTTTTATGCATGTATTAATTTACAATATCAAAAAGAACTAATACAAAATTAAATAGTATATAATGAAGTGATTAAATGCTTTGAAAAAGGACTAGGCATTTTAGTCATTATGTCAACAAGTCTCAATATATGCATTTGAAAATCAGAACATCCTCATCATAGAACAGTAATTTGATTTTAATTTAAATTATACTTCTCTTCATATATCTGAAATTTAAATCTGGACCTACGTCAACTCAGATCTCAGTAAACTGTAGGCACTGTTTGTGAAGATCTGGGAGAGAAGAAAAAGAATATATTCTAGCTACACTCACATGAAGCTATTTTTAAGTATATTGTAAATAACTAAAGGGAACATAACTGTTTATACTTTAATCAAGAACAAAAGAAATTTTGGAAGACTGTGGTATAAAGAGATTTTGAATGCATGTCAGAACATTGCTTGAAAACTCTGGAAGATCAAAAAGATTTGATACGTGAAAGGAAAAGAAAGCAAAAATCAAAAGTTGTTATTGATAGTTAAGATTAAAAAAATTAAAACAGAAGAAAAACACTGAGAAAAAGAAGCAAGTATGATTGATTAAAATAAATGGTGAGCTTGTATTATCTTTTAAATGCTTCCAGACGAATGCCTTAGAGTATATCCTTTAAATTACAACTATTGAAAAACATCTTTTTAGCAACTGATCTTTATATCACATAGTGACAATTCCACCAATGAACATTAGGGTTGTTAAAAAATGAGAAAGATATCATTCATATGTACCATGTATTGTACAGTTAACCTGCAAAAAACCTAAAAATAATTTTCCAAAGACAAGTTATGAACACAAAGTCCAACAAGACTCTGTCAACACAGAGGTTAAACTACAACAGGCCCCCAAATTTTGTCTGGTTTTTAGCACTCAGAACAGCAGTATAAAAGTTGTGTTTACATCCATGATTCTTCTTAGTAGGTGGATAACTGGGAACACTCTATGTCCAACAATGCCGGATATATTTGCAAGGAGAAATAAGTGTATGCTGTGCCAGAAGAAAACCCTAAAATGTTTTAAAGAAGTAAACCCAAGGAACAGTAGCTTTTTCTTGTAATTATATGCTGAGGGACTGGGGCAAATTTATCATGTGAAGAAAAATTCCTTTTGGGCTTAGAGAACATGATTTCAGGTTTGGTACCAAATACCAATGTGTAAGTCCTTAATTTGTAAGGCTGACTTACACAAGTGAAGTCCACACAAGAATGCATAGAAGATTTGAGGATGTAATAGCTAGGATTGGTGTTCTTGTAGGTATGCTATTGAACACGCTACAGTTCTGAATGAGATAAGAAAAGTAGCTGTTTCAAGACCCTTTTTTAGATACAGTTTGTTCCAAGGGCAAAAATACTTGCTTGATTTCAAAAAACATACAGAGCAAACATCTGTGATGGATGAGGACTTCAGTCTTGTTATCTTTTTACTTCTGCAACCATTTGCTCTGCAAAGTTTCTCCTGCATTTATATAAAGATGACAGGATTTGGTTTTCTCACGAACATGAATTAAAATTCTAGAGATGCTACAGGTGCTGACATGGATGTCATTAAGAACACTGGCTTTATCATTTTTTTTTTTGTTTGTTTTTTGGTTTTTGTTTTTTTTTAACCGAAATATCTTCATTTTCCATTGGCTCACTCAGCCTTTTCAAAAATAATGATTTCAATTATTTGCACATCCAACAAGTGAGATTTTTTGGTACCATAGACAAAGGGCTTAGAATGTTTTTTCTCACTACCCTTATGAATAGGATGTGAAATTTAGAAGGTAAGACAATCGTTAGAGAAATCAGCAACTAAAAGAGGTCAGATCTGACTAACACATTTTGAAAAGTCAAGGGCTTAAAACTCTCTGGGCATTTTCAGAGAGTAACAGTGTTTTGCTGAAACCTGGCTACTCATGGTAAGTTAAACTGCAGCACCACATTTGTCAGTGCTGTGTGCCATGAAAGCATGGTCTTATGTCAAGGCAGAGAATGCTACAAGGAATGCACTCAGAAGCCTCAGCTTTCTCAAATCATCTCAAAGTGCAGGTTTCTGGGCTGTCGCAAGCTCCATGCTGGTACGATATAAAAGGCAATTGGTCAGCTTCACTCGCTCAAAACTTATTAGCAGAGATAATACTCATTTAGATATTTCTGTGTCATTGTTAGTTCAGCAGATCTAAGATACTTTAGCTCTCCAAGTTCACCAGTTTTTGAAAAGCTTTTGGGGCTTAAGGTCTAAGTGTGTGAGACTAAACAGTCCAACACTAACTAGCCAGACTGAGTTTTTAAAAATGTTTTCAAAGTGATGTGTTTCAGAAGTGCCTGGATAGCAAGGGTCAGGTAGATGAAAATCTGTTCAGAGGATGCAGCAGCACTTTACTTCCCATTTAAATCTTTCTCAAAATCAAACAAGATTTGGACACTTTTAAAAACACAACATAGTCAATTTTGTCTATTTAGTTACCACTTAGTTCAGTAGACAGATTACTACTATCTTCAGCAGAATGTTTTTCTGGTGTTTTTTGTTACTCAGAGATTTTACAAGAAAACTCATGAAATTTTTAGAACCTTGCAGGGCAAATGATGTGAATATTTTAATTCAAGAACAAGTTGAGAAATGGATTATAAAAGACTGAAATAGCTGGTCAGTTGAACCAGCTCAGTGAGGAGCTGTGTATTTCCTTTAACTACTTTAGTGTAAAGCTGAGTTTTCATCCACTAAAGCTTACATGGTCTGTCCTTCAGAAAGTTATTCTCTTTGGCTTTTCTTAGATCTAATCAGAACTGTTCTGTGTTTCCCTAATTACAAACACATTTCTTTCTCCGTGCAATATCCCTAAGTATGCAGCAGCCATCATCTTGCCAAAGCTTTCTGGCATTTTTATTCCAGTTAGATTCCAAATGTACATTTTTCTGTGAGAAAAGCTGTAGGAAAGACTGTAAACAGGATAATTATGTAGCAATACCATTTTAAATGCAACTTTTACTTGCATATTAGTTTGAATGTATGGTTTTTTACTTCCTAGTGAGTTGTAGAGATGCAATGCTATTGTCCCTGAAGTATAGATATGTTTTCATAAATGTTAATTTCAAGGATTCTGTAAGATTTTAAACAGGAAGTATGAGGAAGATAAAAAGATGTGCAGAATGTTACAGAAGTTACTTACAATCATTACAAGGGTCTATCATTGTAATCTCTAATCTGTGTCAATTTTGTGTGGCCTCCTTTATCTCACCCTGTGGAATAACTCTGAAAAGGAGCCAACCCATCAAAAACCCCATAAGGAATGTAGCCTAGTTTTCTTTGTCCTTTACACATGCCAGAAGCACCTCATTTTAGAATTTTTTTTTCAGAGTTTTGGAAAATATTAATAAAAATATTTTTGAGATGTGAGTTGAATGGGAACTCAATAACTGTCAACAATATTGGACATTTGGAATTAAAATTTCCAGTGACATGCTAGAACAGAGCAAATTTTTTTGACACGAATTTCCTGGGAGAGTTTTGTAACCATAGAATCATAGAATATTTTGGGTTGGAAGGGAATTTTACAGGTCATCTATTTCAACCTCCTGCCATGAGCAGGGCCATCTTCAACTGGATCAGGCTGCTCAGAGCCCCATCTAACCCGGCCTTGGATGTGTCCAGGGAGGGGCCATCTACCACCTCTCCTGGCAACCTGTGTCAGTGTTTTATCACCCTCCTTGTAAAAACCTGGTTCCTTATACCTAATCTAACTCAAGCCTCTTTTAGCTTAAACCCATTACCTCTTGTCCTGTTGCAACAGGTCTTGCTGAAAAGTCAGTCCCGAGCAACCTTGCAGGCCCCTTTTGGGTACTGGGAGGCTGCAGTGAGGCCTCCATGGAGCCTTCGGCAGGCTGAGCACCCTCAGCTCTCTCAGCCAGTCTCACAGGAGAGGCTCTCCAGCCTCTGACCACCTTCATGACTCTTCTCTGGACTCACCCCAGCAATTCCATGCCCTTCCTGTGCCCGCGGTGCTCCAGGTGGGGTCTCACCAGAGCGGAGCAGAGGGGCAGAATCCCCTCCCTGGCCTTGCTGCCCACACTGCTTTTGATCCAACCCAGGATAAACTTGGCTTTCTGGGCTGCGAGAGCACATTGCCACTCATGTCCGGTCTCTAATCCCCCTGTACCCTCAAGCTCTTCCTGGCAGGGCTGCTCGCAATATCTTCATCGCCCCGCCTGCGCTGACAGCAGGGCTGCCCGCACCCAGGAGCAGCACCAGCGCTTGGCCCTCACAATGCTCCCGTGCGCCACTGCTTGAGCTTGTCCGGCCTCTCCGGGGGCACCCCAGCCTTCACGTGTGCCAACACCACCACCCAGCTCGGCGTCATCTGCAAATTCGATAAGGGTGCAATCTCAAAAGTGTCCTCAAGAGACCTTAAATGAAAGTTAGTGGAAACGTAGTTGGAAGCTTCCACGTTTTCATCTTCTTTTGGAATTTATTAAAATATGGATTCACAGACAAAGAAGAAATCTTGATCATTGCATCAACAATTGCTCATAGAATAAAGCATACTGGTTTTATTTGGGTATAATTTCAAACAATTCTCATTTATTTATTAATTAGAGACATTGAATTGCGTGAAATTCTCACTATTTGGAAGGAAAAACACAGTAAAACACACTTGAATGTGCATTGTTCAGAGGTTTAAACCAACTGTTTAAAAGTGTTAGATAGAATTGTAAAATAATACCCTTTCAAAATATTTTGGCTGTTGACTAAACTTGATATATCAAGTAACATTCACTTCAATAGCAAAATTTGAGACAGGATTGTATCCTTTCCTGGTTCTCAACAAAGAACTTCAGGTGAAAAACTGGGAACAAAGTAGTTCCTCCTCACAGGTCATAGAATGAAAATGCAGGTGGATTTGAGCAAAATTTGTCCTGTTTTCTTCTGTTCTGTTGCCTGACCACGTCTCCTTGGATCCGTGCTGCTACCCACTAATATACATCTTCCTTTTGTTCACGTGGGCAAATGGCCTTGATTTTGAAGTGAAATTATCTGAATTACACTCCAACCCCAGGCATTAAATGTCTGGAAATTCTGGCGTATAACATAATGATTAATACTACTTTACTGGATGGGCCTTGTATTAACTAAAAATTGACTGACTCTTGAAGGATCAAATTAATACTCTCTTGTTTCCATTAAAGCATTATCCAAGAGCAGTGATTAGTTAGTTTACTTTTCCCTAAACAAAACCATGATTATAGTCAAAGTTACCTGTTTCTTCTTCTGGAAAATTCCGGTTTGCATATAGATTAACTAGTACTCACATCTTATCAGAGAAACATTCACAGAACTATCTCTCATGTTGCCCAAACTAACAGGTTATGTGTAAATTTACAGCTTCAAAATTAATTTAGCTATTTATATATTCCTATCAAATTATGCAGTCATTGCCCATCAGTAAATGAATTGTTCATATCAGCATTAGAAGAAAGTCATATTATATCAACAAGTGGCAGAAAACTTAGTAATAAGTGACCATATTCTTATACAATTTTAAACAGCATTCATTCACCTTGCCATAAATTATATATGGTGACTAAGAGATCTTATGCTTCTTTTTGTCTTCAACTTGAAGGCAGATATATAGAATATCTAACCTCCCACAGGCAAAAAAAAAGTATATATATATATATTTATCTTGTTATATCCAAGCCATTAAATGCCAAAATACTGCAGGGAGAAACGTAGTTTTATGTACAAAACTATGTGGGAACAGGTCTGGAACCACAAGCACCTCTCCAACAGTACATGTATAATTTTTGCATGGATATTTGTCAAACGTTATTCAAATGTATTCTGTTCATATGTGTTTGGCAACATTCCCCAGAGAGGCAAACACAGGAATGAGGACTTGGGTTGATAGACACAGCTGCTGGGCATAGATGGCCACAAGAGCAGAATCTTAAAGATGAACCTAGGACAAAACTATATATACTAATTCTGTCACACTAGATAAACTTTTCCTCACCAGTTTTCTCTAAACATGAGTTCTTGTGTCACAGTTAATTGAGAAGCAGTTGGAGGGAAAGAATCGAGTGGAAACACAATGTGAATAAAAAAGAAACCATCAAACAACATCCTACACAGATGAAATATAAAAGTATCACCCATATTCAATCCAATGGATTTACAGAGCATTTCCATAACAGAAGCAGAAGCAACTCTTTAAATGCCACAAAGTATATCAAATACAGTATAATATTTGCCAATACCTAGTATAAGTGTTTTGCATTTTAAATGCTGTAGCTAACACACAAGCCCTGCAAAGCAGTTTACAGACCCTTTCCAAAACTTGTCATCACTTACATGTCTGCTCAGCTGTTCTCTTAAACTGCAGGTGTTTAAACAATACTTTCCAGAGGAGTTACTTCAGTAAACTGCAGAATGGAAAACTCAAGAGATCCTGATTTCCAGTTCTTTCATCTGTTTTCCAGTATCACAATCAGAAATATTAAGGGCAATCAAAAAAAACCATTTTAAATATTACGTAAGAATGTATACATAAACATTACATACATTAAGAACATGTATCTTAAGCTCAATAGTTAAAACAAATATAGAGTACAACAAATTTCAGTTGTTCAGTTGAATGTATGGAATGCTCTACCAAAACAGATTGAGTTTTATAGACATAGTGACTTTTCAAATGACAGAGAAGCAGCCATTTAAGTGTCTTTCTTTACAATCAGCATTTCCATTACAAATCAATTTTTTATATATCTTTAATACTTGAATGTGTAACTTGGCAACATTGACACATAGATTATTTTTCCCAGGTTGTATAATCTGTAGCAAAAATACCTGTCCAAAGCAATAACATTTTGTAACAATATACAAACTCTCTCAACACAAACATAACTTGGTATGTTAGCTGCACTGAGAGGATTCATGTATTTAAGGAACAACAGAGGTTGTTCTCAACTGGGCGTTAATTACACTGAAGCCTAAGGAAGCTGAAGTATGAAAAGATAACATCATCTTTAGAATTACTACAGACCTATTGAATGTACAGTTACACATTTTTGGTGAACATAGCAAGTTTCAGAGCTTATCAAGTTTTCAGTTTTCTCAGTGATACCGAGAGACCTTTGTGTATTCAAGTTTAATGCAATCAGATGAATTAGAAGGGCATAGAACAATTGCTTAATATTTGCAAATATTTGAACTTCTCTTACTGGAACATATTTTAACTGCTTTTAGTTTAGTCTGCTTTACAGGTGTGGATTGATTTTTTTGGGTGTGGATGCTTCAGGGAATGTCAAGTGTCTTCATAAGAATGATGCTTTTCTTGTTGCACTTCAATCTTTTGTTTGCTAAGTTGTCTTTAAGGCAGTACTGGCAAGTGAATACATTCTTTGCCCTGACCCAGAAAAGACTTATGAACACAGTTAGGTTTATGTCCTATGAGTGGCCTCACTGACTGGTGATTTAGTGCAATGTTTCACAGACTTTTTTTTACTTAAGTCCCTTGAGAGGATGTAATAATACAAAACTGGCTTATCATAACTTTTTGCTTCAAAAAGAACAGAAGCAAAAATATATGCACTTAAAACTCATACTGAGTTTATACTCTGCAGTGTAAAATTAGAAAGCTTATTATTAAAACAATAGAAGTAAGCACAAAGTAACAAATAAATAATACATGTATCTTGTACTCTAGAAAATAGAGTGCTTTGGCATCTGTAATTTATATTCATATATCCTGAGTGTAGGTACACAGCCATTTCTAGGTTATCCTTTGAAGAAGGAATTATCAAAATGTCTGGCTAAAACAAGACCTAGAGGATATTGCTTACATAAGGCAGAATGATAACTAAGTGGAATTTTGTGTTCATTTTCTACAAACCATATAAACCCCACAGTATAAGATTTCAGGAACTATGTGGGAAACTGTAAGTCCCTCTCCATTCAATTCTCTACACAAAAGCAGATTATTCAGAGTTTTATAGGAAAAGGATGTATGCTGAAGCATCGTCGGAAATGGCATGAGACATCATATTTCACAATAACACTCCGTTTCATAACAGAAAAGCCAACAGCCACAGGTGATCATGGCAGTTGTGCTACTGTGCCTTGAAGTTTAGTGGAGCTGGGTTTGCCTCCATCCTGGTAGAAATTATGATTCCATGGCCATACCTCTTCCCTTTCTGGCCAAAGTCTTTGTTAGCAGAACCAGAAAATAACAACTCTTTACTGCAACACCGGCTTCCAAACATCCTTGTTTGCCGTGCTTCTGAAACATTATTTTTGTGTTCACTCTTGTCTAGAGGGGAGGAGTCGAAAAGGATCAAAAGCCTTCCTGTCTGGCCTAGCCTGGATGAGTTTTACTGCTGCATGTCCTGTACAAGATTCACTGAAATGCTTAGAAACTGTTGGCAAGTTGGTCTGAAAATGGGGAGGGGGGTGTTATGCTAAGTCCACAAGAGACTTAATTTCTTCGTAAATGAATAAAGAAAGATATTAGGGAGACCAAAGCAAGGGCAGCAAAAAGAGATGAAATTCTACTACAGCTGCATTACTATTATTGCAGTAATTTGACAGTATCTGGGAACTTATCAGGTCCTTGCACTGTGTGAAGGAAATGTTTGTCCTTGAATAATGCATCACCACATTTGCAATGTTTTTGTGAACAGGTATTCTTGCCATCATTATTACCTTTTATTCTCTGCTTTGAGATGTAATCAATTTAAATTGCAAATGGAATATTTTTACACTGTTTAAATAAAATGTACATCAGATTGGCTTCTTAGAGGCCCTGTAACAGAAGGATAAAGAAAAAGTTTACCTGCAACCTAATACAGGAAAAAGCAACTGACTGAAAAAAATTTTCTGCATAGCCCTTTTGTTATGAAAATAAGTCTATGGAATTACCAATGCCTGTAGGAAATGTATTGAGCAGTTAATTCTTGCTTTTTACTAAATCCTCTCTTTTCTACAATACCTCAAGAATTTCTTCTAAAATAGGAGAAAACTGGAATTTAGAGACTAAGCTGCTAGAATGTTTCCATTACTACAGACTAAGGTAATTGCGGGAGCAAAAGCCCAGAGAATGGTACCAAATGAACAAATATGTGATCCAGTGAAGAGCAGAGTATGCACCGCCTGAAGACGGTAGAGAACCAGACATTACCTGGACCTAATGACAAAGCATTTTCATCATCAAAATAGCATTGCACCACCTCATTCATCTGCTACTTTCTTATTTTTTCTCATGTTATTCACCTCTAATCTGCCATAAATATAATTTAAACACCTTTAGTTTAACATCTAAGCACCAGCAGAGGCAGAGGGGAAGACGTGTAATGAATTAGCAGCATGATGCTAGGAAGTAGCATACGCACACTAACGTAGAGATCATTGCACTTGTGAGTTGTTTTCTGAGTGCGATGTCTGGTAAAGAGGATCTGATATCAAATGATTCTTAGGAGCAATTTTATTCAAACTCATAAAAATCTGTCTCTACTATTGGTGGATAGACAAGGTGCAACTTCTTTGCCAAAACAGATTTAGGATAGCTTGTACAAAATTATTTCTTAATTTTGGGATTCAAAATTTTCCTATTTACCAAAATGTATTGCATCTTTCACATGGGATGAAAAGCCAGGGCAAAACACAATAATAATAACAGCTCATATTTTGAGATGTTCCAGAGCTTAAAATATCAACATATCATAGAGGACTTCATAAATTTCAATTTGACTCTATTATCTTCCTGCCACCTGGCTCTCCATCACTCCCATGGCATGCTTCAGAGCAAACACCTTTCCTTACACCTTATGCTATTGCACCAATATGGAAAGAAACTACACAGACCTCCAAATTCTAATTTAAAGATTTGGAGGTGGAGTAATAGAAATACACTTCAACAATCAAGCTTTCATTGCAAACACAAGCTCAAAAATTTAAAGATTCCTTTTCTGTTTGGCTGTCTTTCATTAGGATGAGTTAGATGGTATTTTCACTTTTGTCTCTGCTTCCCAGTGAGCTACAGTACAAAATTTGAAGCAAACATATTGAAAAAATAGTTATTATCTGCATAGACTAATGACAACTTTCTTCAATACAAATGAAATATTATTGCCCTATATCATCAGACATAGTTTAGTTTCTAACTTGACAGTAACAGGCATCCAAAATAAGCATGCTTGTAACAATGTTGAATAATTCAAAGTACTCAAAATTTTCAAGATCTCTTTTTGGCCCTTGTTTTTCTCTTTTTTTTTTTAAAGTTGCTCACTTTAATTTTTACCTTTTTTTTGCAAAAAGCAAAAGAATTAAAATTGTCATTTAGTACAATCCAGTTTTCAGTAAAATCATGCCATTGTATGATTAAAATACTTTAAATGCTTTTTAAATAGTTTAATGGACTCAAAATGGCTATCTCAATAAAATCAACATTTTAGAGAGAAAATAATTCATTCTTGCAAAATCTTTAGAATAGATCTGTAAGAAACCTAAAGGAGACCTTCTGCAATAAAAGTAACTGCACATTATACTTTTTTTACCTACAAAAAATGACATATTATCTACTTTCTACTTAAATGCACTTACAAAAATGATTTCATAGAAGTTTCTGGGATTTATTTATGAGTTAGTAATCAACTATATGAATAAGTACTGCACAAATTCAGCTCATAGCATTTAAAAGCAAAAAGGAAATCAGGTTACATTACAAAAGGTTTTATGCTTTCAAGGTTTGGTAATAATAAATGCTGCACAATCAAAAAGACCAAGAACATTTTGAACTTTTAAGGAACAACTTCATCCTGTGAAAAAGAAAATTGCAAAAGAGATTCAAATGGCAAGGTAGTCAAATTTGTCACATTATTAATGTAAAGAAGGTAAATTTAATTCTCTCAGGAGAATTGCTTTTGTTTTGAGGAAAACCATGTATCTTTCCCTTTCAAAATGGCAGACTCAATCTACCTCCTGAATAAAATCTACAATCTCAACATGGCAATGCTATTTACTAGATTTTTCAAGGAGAATTCTAATATGGACAGAAAGGCACCATCATTATTCAAGTTGACATGAACTCCCTAGATATCCTTTTTAATTAACCAGATAAAGCAGTGTAGGAGCAGTTTCATCCTGATGCCATAGCTCAGGATGAGCTCCTCAGTGATCTGATGTGATCTGATGTGACAAATGACTTACTAATTTTACTTTACACCCACATTTAAAAATATACTGTAAAAAGTCATAACCCTTTGAATGGAGAGGACACATAGTTTTGAAAAATTTCTTGCAAAATCAAAAGTCAAGGTTTTGATAACAAGGTAAGTAAAACAGAACACAGACCAATTGAAATACTTGTATGTAGCTTACATATATCTCTGAAGGAGAAGGATCAGAATTCAGGGAAGATATTCCCAGTAAGACTTCTCTAAAGCTTTAGAACTTCAGTCTCTGTCCTGCCTGCGGTGCTGACTGTAACATACTTGCTCAGCTATTGGTGACCTCAAGAGCACAAGTGAACCCTGACACTGCCTTCATCCCCCAGAGACCTACAGAGGGTACGGCCATCCTTCCTCTTCCCTCCCTTCCTTCTTCCTTTCTCTACATTTATAGATGAGCCATTAGGAATGGGGGAGACATGAAACACCTTTGCTGCCAACAACATGAGAATAACATGTCTCCAGTAAAATAAATCAATTACATTAAATAAATCCCACTATACATTAATACTACCAAAACTGGAATGAGCAGTGACTGGTTCAAACTGAAACTTCAGCAAGACCTAAGTGAAGTTGTGTGGTCTCTTACTGAAAGGATGGGCCCTCCATTGTCAAATAAGCTTTGTCATTCAAAGTAACACAGTGGATCACATTTGCTAAGTGCCAAATATTTAAATTTTTTAAAGGGTGAAAGAATGTCTTATGTCTTCTTACAAAATAATCCATTTTCTCAGAGGAGTCATCTCACAACGACTCATCCAACATGTTCAAAGAAGACTAATGTTAGCTACTAATTAAAATGAACTACAAAATCTCCACCTTCTATAAAATAATTTAGCAGCTTATCACCTTACCAGGACACTTGAGAAAACAATACCTGTATTACTGCATAGCTTTCACTGGCTTGCAGTTCACATTTAGTGCCAGTTCAAGGCCATGAACCTACTCCTCAGTATATACACCTGTTTGATACCTGCATTGCTGACAGACTTCTGCTCTATTTATGATCCAGAAAGACAACAGTGTTCCACTGGCACAACACAATACTCATTATAATTTACAGTTACTGGTTATAATACAAATTTTGATACATCATTCACAGACACATTTGCCCTTTTACTTTGTTTCTCTGTTATTAACAAAAAAACCCCCAAATCATCAATAAAGAAAACCAGACAAAGCAAGGGGGGGCATAAAGACTCTACTAAGACCATCTTGGCATCATTCATCATTACTTAGTAAATTTTTTTTCTATTCTAGAATGCAATCTTTCAGAAACTAGACTGGCCAGGTAACCCAAGTATACATGAATTGACACAAATAAGATGTAGGTTGAAAAACAGAACAGAATTTTTGAACATTTTTTTTTCTTTAACATATAGTTATTAACTATATATTAACTGGGAACACAGTTAACTTTCTAGAAAAGGAAACTCTCTGGACACTGGTATCCCAACAGTGAGGAAAATGACTTGCTGTTTCTTGAGTGACCGTGTAAATAGGATACAGCTTTTAGGAACAATTGTTCACTCTGATTCCACTGCAGTATCAAGGTATGTTTAGTGCATGATATTAGGAACTCATTCAGTCATTTTTGATTCACATTATTCATTATATTATACTGAAGGTATATATATATATATATATATAAAAAATATGAATGTATTTTGCTACTTATTTTCATTTTATTTGTTTGTACTACCAGTGTGGCTATAAGAATTATTTTTATTCAGAAACTCTTTTATTAATTGTCAGATTCTCCCTGGTGCTCAGCCCAGCATTCATCCTCTGAATCTACAAAACATTAGTTTAAGGTAAACTAAGAACCAGGAACATATCCCAGCATATTTGTGCAAAGCTTCAGAGCCGTTAGAAATGACCCATAGTCAGTCACTCGAAACTTAAAGCCTCTCATATAAGGTTTCAGGAATGACCAAGATCTGATGCACAGAAAGGGATGATTTTTACTTTCAGCTGAAGCTAGGAAGTGTGTATGAACACAAGTTTTAAAACAGATTGGTTACAGTCTTTCTAAGCTTGGGTTTATATTTATTTCAAGCTCCGGTTTCCATATTTAGCCCAAATTTTGATTGGAATGCTGGGAATGTAAGCTCAACAGAAACAATTGAGACACAGAAGACCACAAAAGGTTGCCATTCCCACTTGCAGAATATTTCCCTCCTAATTTACTGATTCCTGGAACCAGTACCTAAAATGTGAGCAAGCTCCCCGAGGGTGGGTAGGTTGTGCATCACTGCCATCTTCGGTATGCAGAAGGAATCGCTGGTGTGACGGTCATTTAAATGAAACATGTTGAAATAACTCATTTAAATATAATCAGATGGTTGAAATTTGACAGCAGAATGGAACAGATTTTTACACTGTTTGCAATGCTACAGAAATCAATAGACACAGCTTTTCTGTGCTGTATGCACATTTAAAAAAATATTTGGAGATTGAAAATCCTTGCACAATAAATAGGAAAATTAAAATATCTCATATCACATTGCCAAATGATGGGGTAATAGACACAAACATATTGTTCTGTAAAAAACTGCTTTAAGAAGAAAAAGTATGAATTGATTCATTTAGTCAAACAGTGCTCGAACAGATGGTGTGATTAACAACTAGTATGTTAGCCATCTCAGGAGCTTACAGAAAAAGTAAACAAATGCCTTTAAAACATATCACTTTATTTCCCAAAAGGTATTTTCATTCAGTTATTAAAAAATGTGAAAATCTATACATTTATAATAGAGGTATGCATATTTAGAATATAGTAATCAGACATGTCTGGCAGCTAAAATTGTTTAATTTCTGCTTTTTAATGCAGACTTGAAATCTTGCAGTTTTTGGGTTTCACCTGACTGGCTGAACTTTCACACTGATTACAATGAATCAATATATGGAGAAAAAGGTGGAGAAAGGAAAATTCATAATTCAAACTGTAATCAGTGATCTAGTACAAATGAGAAGTTGTTCAAAATAAGTCTGCTTTTCATGTAAGAAATGTGTTGCAGAATTTTAACAGGCCAAAGCTCTAAAAGCAGTATTGGGAGCAAGGTTACACGTGCACAGAGAACGCATGTATTTTTTTCACCACCAGCAGGAGATGGAACCAAAAAAATATTGGCTTGTGCTGTGCTTTAACAATTCTCAGGTATTCATGACAGTCAGTATAAATGAAGCAAGCCTTTCACTCACTCAGTTGGAGATGACTTGGAAGAGTCTTTCTGCACTGTGTTTGTGAGAAGTGTCTTGGACAGTTGCTGTATATGACCTTTCTCTTTGGATCAGTTTTCAGTAAAGACTTTTTGAAATGGAATAAGAAAGGAAAAGAATGATACTAAAAGCACTGAAGGATGATATTAACAGCATTGCACAGGAGAATAGGAACAGAAATAGAATTTGTTCTCCTTATCATCTAGAAAATACATCATATACGTAGTTGTATTTAACAAAAAAACAGGAGTCAGGTCAGATCCAAAGGCCATAGGACCTTGCCAATGTGTTGCCAAGACCAAGGAAGGCACCGCACAGTAAATCAAACTCAGAGCTGTGCTTATGCCATCACTCTGCTTTGTATAAAGCCTGAAGAATTTGTTACTGGTGCTGTATTTGACCTCAATCTACCATAAATAAGTTCAACTTCAGAATATGTACAAAATATTTGAGGTGAAAATTTAAATATGGTCCCTATTTATCTTGGAGCAACATATCTTTCCTTCAGTAATGAAGATTGGGTAGTCCACAGCTGAAAAAGGGAGTGGACCATAATCTTCTGATGTCTCAACTTTCATCAAGACACCTCTTGGTTATATTATTTATTTTTTCAGCTAGAAAAAGAGAATGTCAGTGTAATTAATATAGAAAGTAAGTCACTGCCAGCCAGTGCAGTTTATATAAATCAGAGCCTGTAAAAAAATTATTCTGCTAGTATAAAAAGATTATAAAATTCTTAAGTAGCTACTAAAAATGTATTTGCTTGTTTCTAATGTAGCTGGCATGTGAGAGGGAGTCATATTGTCAAAGCATTTTGTAAAGACCTGAGTCTGGTAATACTGCCTAATTCTGGCAATGCATAGCTTAATATGTTCTCTGCTGAAAAATGAGATCATTCATTAGAAGTTTCCTTGTCTTCTTTCATGGTCTTTTCCTAACCTTTGAAAATCTTGTTTCAGAAACATTGGTTCTGAAGAAATCTTTGCTGTATATAAACAGGACTGGAAGTTTTTCAGAAAAGACCAAGAGACAAAAAGTACAGATCAGTGCATTGGATTGAACTTCCATTGTTTTAATCGTTTTCATGTTCACAGATTAGTTGTAAAATAGCAACATGTAATAAACACAGTATTGACCAGGATGATGTTTCTAATTATGAATGAAATGAGAACTTGATGCTGAGTGATATAAAAGTGCTTGCCTAAATCTCTAAGTGCCCTCAGTAGTCTTAAGACTAAACTATTAAATAACTGACACATCAAATGCAAAGCACAACACAAGTCTACTTTTACTGCTCACCCTTGCACATCAGTGATATGCAGAGATGAGGGAATAAAAATCTGTTTTCAATACATAAGCAACCAAATGCAAATAGTCATAAGCTCAAGCAACATGTGAAGAAATTAAATGTCAGAAATGTAAAGTACCCTACCAGCCACCAACACCATTAAGAAAATTGCCTGTTAGGATGTTCTCAGCAGATCAGAACTGCAATAGCTCAAGTAAGGAAATGAGCAGCAAATAATTTGTGGCTTTACACATTAAAATACACAGAGGTGATCACTTGGTACAGGTCTAATGCTCAGGTTTGCAGGGCTAAAATGTATTACTTTTCACCCTAAGGAAGTCTCCAAGCTTCAGTGATGTATCAGGACTTTACTTCAAAATGAATCATACAAATTGACACAACATCTATTCTTCTTGGAGTATTAGTTCAGAAGTGAAAATATTGTGAACTTGTGGGTTTGGGCATCACTAGAACTTTCTGAGGTTTTAAAGCGGGAGGGGGGGAGGCAGGGTGGGAACTGAGTGAGATTCACAGATTTTCACATATTTATCTATGGAAATCCAGCAGACAATTCATGTGCTCTTTTGTAAGATATGTTGAAACCAGATAATCTTTAAGGTCCCTTCCAACCGAAACCAAAATCATTCTGTGATTCTATGACATTGGAAGAAAAGAAAGAAGGAAAGTTACAGAAATGGGAAGTAATAAAATCATTCATTTGAGCTACAATGAATCAAGCTTTACCCTTGCTGGTCAAATCTTCCTGGGCCTTCTTTTCAATCACTGAATAATTTAAAAACTCCCTTAGAAGTGATGCTCTTTCTCTTATTGTAGAGTTTGTCTCCCCTCAGTCTCTATATAGCAAAGCAAACATGATTATTCTACCAAGGGCTCCGCACTTTGGTGCACATTTTACTATTGGAATGTTTGCTTCTTCTAGAACTCTCTATCTCCCTTTGCAAAAAAAATGTTCCTGTTTTCCTTGTTATCACACTTTGGAAGCATAACTTTGATCCCCTGCCTCAGCTCCTTCATTGGGCAAAACAGGAAATAAAATTTTCATTTCTGAGAGCTGAACCCATGTTCTGCAAAGTAAATACAATGCAGGTTTCAAGTAGGTTTATGCAGTCATTCTCTACTTCTCTCTGACCATGACTTCTCCTGATCTCTTACTTTTATCCCAAAATCCTAACTTGCTTGCTGCCACCACACTTTCCCTAAATGACACTCAGATTCACAATTATAACACAGGCAGGACTGCCAAATGACCATGGAACCTAACCTCCCTCCTTGAGATAAATGTTTCTGTTGTGTGAATTCTGAATCTCTGAATGTGAAGTGCACTTACAGCTTCCTAGTCCCACCTGCACTCCAGGCCTACATCTAAGTGTTCCACTGCATTGTGTAAATTCACTTCAAAATCTGAAGTGTCATTTCATTTCTGCTGACAGAAAAGCTGACCAATAAGCTTTTAGTACCATTTTATAATAAAGCAACTAGAAAAGTGAAATGTTTTTTAAATTATCTCATTTGCTTGGTGACTGTAGTATTTCTGCTTATTTTGACAGTGAGCTGAATTTCATCTTTCTTTCCTCTTCCTTAGAAAAGTGAACTCTGTCTAAAAAAGCCCAAATTACTCTAAGATGAATGAAATGAAATAAAATCAACAACCTTGCTTTAAATTGCAGGTCTTGAAGAAGGCTGGAGTCAGAACAATACTGCTATTACAATTAAGAAGTGATTTCTTTGTCCCAGATTTCTATGTCCCTGTAGTTCACCACCAGTCTCATGTGCCGTGTTTCCAATATCATGCAAGACCTTTATGTTCCTGTATTTATGTAGGGCAGTCAGCAGTGACTAAGCAGTTTCTGCCAGCACAAACTTTGCCTGAAAAGCTGCTCAGCACAGGAATTTCGTGGGCCAAGCTTTGAGAACAGAGGGACCCCCATTACTGACTGGTTACTGCCTGCTCCGTAGTGCAGTGTTACACGGCAGTCCCAGTCTCCAAACCCCAATTCATCTCTCACACCCACTGTGTCTCCTCTAAAGAAAGCTGAGAATAAAGCACGTTTACTTGTTTCCTTTTGTCTTGCTTCATTTTTGCAAAAAGTTTGATGTATATTGCACGCATGAAATGCAAGAGCTGAGAAATATCCCATGAACACGAGTACTTCTCTCCTACCTTTCTCTTTCCCTTACATAAATCTAAAGCCACTTAGAATTTAAAGACGGTTTCCCCCCAAAACCAAACAAAACAAGCAAAATACCAATTGTCATTTTATTTTAAAAATCTAACCATTATACCCCCCTATTATTCCCCTGAGCCCAGGACAATCATGTGAGCTCCTTAGCACAGGAGTCAGCTGCAAGCTGCAAAAGGAAACATGATCCCTGATCTCCATTCTTAAGCTCCAACTTTCTTCCAAAGAGCTCTTGTTGCAAACAGACACCTGCAGACAAGTGCATAAGCTTGAGGTCAGATCCTCACTTAGTGTATGAAATCCGTCAGGCCATTTAAGTACACACACCAGATTACCGACAGGTTTATCAAATTTCACAGGAATTATAGCTGAATTATAGCCAAATTATAGCCAAATTATAGCCAGCTTTCCCTCATCTTCTTTTTCTCTATCTTATGAGAGAAGCTGGTTGAGTGATACTGCTAGAACATGTGTGTTTGGTGTTGAAATCAAGTTGATCTATTATTCTTTCAGGTTTCTAGGATAATTAAAAAAACAACAAAGCTGTAGGTACAGATTCAAGAACAGTTGCAATTGCAAAATCTGCTCACACAAAATTCAGGATCACAGATGACTTTCCATCAGCTAGAAGCCATACTAGAGTTCAGTGACTCCCACACAACAGAGCACAGCAGTTCCTGCTCTGGAAGCAAAAGCAATATATCTGCATCACCATGGCACTGAGCTGCAGCCAGGGCTTACTACTGGGAGTCAAAGATTTTGCTGAAGTGCAAAACCACGTGAATGCAGCTGGTCAGTTTGTAGGCTGGTCAGCACTAGTTCAGGGCTATCTGTACTGCATTTAATTGCAGAGTGCAGACATTCCCTGAGGAACCTGCCTTCCCTTTATTTTCAGTCCTTTAAATTTATATTTTTGAACATAGCAGCATTGTACAGACACTGACATCCACTGAATCATCCAATGTGAAGAACTGCCCTGTCTGATTATGCAGTCTCCAGATATGAAATTAACATAATAACACTAAGTGAGATTTTTCTTGAGAGGATAGCCTTTTCAAGGAAACTTGGATTAGCTATCTGTACTGTACACCTGTAGTTTCTGATGAAATAATGGCGAGCCTGACAGTGAAACCACTGTTACATCTCCAATGATCAATAAACTAAATTGCCCAACAGCAAAAATGACTTCACAGCATGATTGACACTTTACAAGAAATTCTATGTCACCACTGTTACTGACCAAATGCTACTTAAATAGCTAAGAGACAACTTTTATGAAGACATGGAGCATATAAATTCTCAAATACAAAAGAGCATAATTGTTATTCCGGAGGCATCCGTATGGTTTGCTTTTCTGTTGTTCGTGGGATTTGTGGAAGCAGGTAAAGAGGTCAGGCAGACAGGCTTCAAGATGGCGAAGAAGAAGGTTTTATTTACAAGAAGTTCTTTTTATACACAGTAATAAACAATTGTCTATTGGCCAAAGACAATCCACCCCCAAAGACCTATTGGTTATGGCTTGTACACCTCTAACACAAAACACAGAGATTAAGAAAGTACAGTTTATCTATATTCTCCATGAGAGAGAAAGGAAAATCCTAAAACACTGCAACTACAGCATCAGAGCTTATTTTGAGAAAGACTCTGAAGACTGCTACTACTATTGAAAAAAACCAGTATGAAAAATGTAAAAAGAGTGACCCATTCTTTCAGATAAATATTCTCAATATGTACACAGACCTTCACATTAAAAGTAAAACCAAACTTCTCTGGACATAAACCCAGTCTAAAAATTAGAAGTGATTGATTGCACCACTTCTAGGGCAACATCAGAATCAGTCTGTGGGAGGAGGATACAAATGTCAAGTTAAATATCTATGGAAAGTTTGACATTCACATCAAACTGACCAAAAGCTTTGGTATAACCTAAATTTCAAAAATTTGAAAGTTAATGATATAAAATTGTTGCTGCAAAACCAGCACTTCGAAAATCATTGGAAAGCCAGCTGGATACCACTACTGCAACTTCCTGTGAGTGATTCAAGAAGGTTGTGTCTGGACACTTTTGAAGCAGAATGGAAATGTTTCAGTGTCATTGTCTACACAGCTTTGAACACCCAGGTGTCTCTGAACACACTGGACTTTACACTTTGGAAACAACAAGACTAAAGCAAAAAAAAATGTAGGAGAAACAAAGAAATGAAAAACACTGTCTAGATATTTAACTTGGGTGATATAAGGTATTTTAGCAGAATCTATCAGGGCAGGGCCTGGTGCAAGTAACAACAATGGCTCCCCATCAAATTGCAGCAGAAAATTTGAAGAATGGTTCTGCAGCTGCTGCTGGGAATGTCAGAGAACTTCTGAGAGCAGACTCCTCCCCAGTATGTTCTCTGCCACTGTATGACTGGGATCTTCATGAAAAAGATTTTGTTTTCTCATCCTATTCTCCAGATTACACATGACTGATTTCAAAAAAAGCATCTTAGTTCTCCTGTCTTATCAACTGGAAGAGAAGGAAGAAGACATTCAGTTTTGGCAGTTTTCCATACTTGCCATTCCCTCACATGGTAGCAGTCAAATGTGTTGCAATGGAATAATTTGCATCTACGTATTAACCAGTGGTGCAATTATTTCATTAAAAGAGGCTGGCACATGTTGTTTTCAATCCAAAAACATCCTTTTAAAGTACCTTAATCTAGGTAGAATTACAGTTTAAATATCCTCTACCAATATTGATAGCATTGCCTGTAACTGACAATCCACCCTATCTCTAAATCTCTGTAGACATCACATTATAATGCTTCATTCTTGCCAACGTTTGCTCTTGCTACATTTTTTCAAGCTAGCAATCATCACACTCTGTTGGGATAAGAACCAAGGATATTTGATTTATTCAATAATTCATAAAGAAAAAGTTCTAATCCAAAGCAAACTTTAGGTTTTCTATATTTACCCCTTAATCTCTCACTTACACTGGCAGGAAATAGGTATATTTTTGCCATCAGAAAGCAGCAATGTCAAAGCAGAGCTCAGATGATACAGTTGGTGTCTTTACAATTGCTTTTATACTGCTGTTTTAAAAGTTGGCTGATCCATTGTTTGTATCATTGCTTTGATGCAGTGAATGATCAAGACCTTGCTGTTACAGCCAAGGAATACACCCTGCAGAAGCACACTGTCATATTAGAACTGTGTCAGTTTGTCCCCTTCCAGGGTGATGACCAAGCAGATTAAACTCTTCCATGGTATTTTACAATGGGCAAGTTATAAAGACAAAATCATTTTTGTTGTGCACTGCAGCTCGTTAGGCACTTCAGAGATCTAAAAATATTTTTTTTACAGCAGCTGTTATATTTTACATATTTTTTAGAAGAATTGTGTGTGTAAGTAACATAGTCAAATGAAAAACATATGTCCACAGTTAATAGTATACAAAAAGAGCACTATGTATATCACTGAGAAATGAATAACATAAGCTTCAGTTATTGGCTTAAATGAATACTTTACAATCATTTTCCCCCATAAAAGGTGTGAACTCTGAGGGAGGGGGGGAGTACTGCTGGGAATGGTGCCCTCTCTCATCTTAAAATGTGTGAGAATCCAAACAGATTATTTATATGCAGCTTCTTGTATTGATTACATTATGCTACATACTGTGCGATTCAATAGGACTCCTAAAAATATATTTTATAAGAGCTTATGGTTTGTAATGGCAGAATAGCAAAAGATTCAGCTCTCATCATAATCTGAAGGCTCAAGATTTACACTCTAATTCTTGACAGCTCGGAAGGAAGGGTTTGCAGCACACACTAGCACACATGTACATGGGGTTCTGCCCTGAAAGTCCTTTGCAAACCAAGAAAAAACGCTGCCAAGATTTAAGTCTCTGATCTTCCAGAGATTGCAACTTTGCAAAACAAGAATTTAAATGATGAATAAAATAGACAAACAGGGATGACTGAGGAAAGGGAAGCATTTTATTCAGGTTTTCTGTGCCATGCTAAGGATTTACAGAACTAACAGCAGCCTCATGGGATGGCAAACACTGGGTCCATCATCTATGTAGAAAGGCCTCTCCAGCCCACCTGCACTGGTAGGGGGGAGGATCTCATCATCACTTCAGTGAAAGACAGGAAGAATCACTAGAGGGCTCCCAAACTATTTAAAGGGACATTCTCCTTCCTGTAATGTGCATAGGATAACATGAGTTAAAGAAAAAGACTTCAAGGATTCTCTTTTTACTTCTCTCGTTGGCTCAAATATTCTGTCTTTGTGTTCAAATTCACTCTTTCTGGAGGAGAGACTGCAAAAATCACTTTGAGGGTGATATAAAGTAGGAGGGGGGAAGCTTTCAGATAGATTTAACAACTGGAGGATTGGCACTGCTGTCATTGGCTGAGCAGAGAGACAGAAACGAGAAATGTGACAAGGAATCGAAGTTGGAAATGTAGCTGAAGGCTGAATTTATACAGCTTGCAAAGAAAGGACAACATTCTGTGGGATGGGACCACCATAATTTGGTAAACTGTCCTATTTCTAAGCCACTTTCCACCCACTAAATTCAAGCACCTTGGTTTTCTTCTGCAATTTTTGGGGAGTCAGGGCAACTCTAACAAATACACATTTGCTTGTACTTACCTGTGTGTGTAGAAATACACATATACAGTCATGTACAAAAGTAGTCTTTAGGGAAGCCCACTGAGTGGTCTTTAAGGCCATCACCATATTGTGGAAAGGACAGAAAACTACTGATTTAAAAAGGAATGATGTAACATTTTCTCTTCACTGACACGGCCTGTCACCTATTCCCTGCCAAGTCCTCTGGGCAGGAGAGACTTTGTTTCCTAAAGAGAAACATCTCTTTCTCTGTGAATTGTGTTATCAGCAAGAAAACACAAGTAGGATTTCTTCCAAAGCTCCAAATAACTACTGCTTTTCCTTTTTATGTGCCACATTGAGGTTGCTGCAGTACAGGTTCTTTTTGCTTGACTCACAAGAATTTTGCCCAAATTATCAGTTATTTTAAATGAAAGTTGAAAAACCACTTATATGATTGGACTCTGCCACCTGCTAAGAGAGAGAAGCAAACAGCTTCCTGTAAAATAAAAGAAAGTATAAACTATCTCCTGTACATGAGTTAACTGGTCATGAAGACTTTAATGCTTTTGACACATTCTATTATAATTTTAGGACATGAGGTGAGAGAATTTAATTTTTGTCTATTAATACCTAACTCTCATTATTCCAGACATATCCATTCTGGAAACAGCCCTCTGAGAGTCTCAGCTTTCTGCGGCTGTGGTCTTTTCACAGGCTTGTTTCTCTAGACTACAGTTTGGTGAAATTCTTCCTTGTCAGCAGTCCAGTTTTGCTTGACTTTTTTTAACATCTCAAATTGATTTCTAGTTGGTAGGCTTTGACATCAATGTTTAAACAATTCCTTACAAGAAGTTCTGAGTGGGGAAGGGAAGCCTGAAACTATCAGACTTCTGCTGCAATGGAAAAGCAATATCATGATAAGCAGACATCAGAGATCAATGAGCTGTTTAAAAGTCTAGAAATGAGACCTGAAAGCAGCAATTTTTTGTTTGGCTCTGAGGTTGTTCCTTGTGCCTTTCTGCTTTTGGACATTCTGTGGGCTCCAGCAGTATATCTCTAAGTAACCATTTAAGAGGAATGAAATACTAGCACATATCAAGTTCAACAGTAATGAAGTGGTGCTGTAATGCATTGTATCTGGTCAATGATTCAGGAACGGAACAGTTAACACCATTAGTATTAAAGTGCTCATAATTATGTTTTGCAGTTAGTGCTGCTTTAAATGAAAGGTAAAATTCACATCCGTCTTTGATACCACTGTTTCAGACTATCTAAATGTCGACTACCTAAGATAATTGCATTCTAATTTTTTTTCCATTTCCTTGAAACTGTACATCCTCCATTCATTTTTTATCAGCTTGACAACAGTCATTTCACTTTTTTCCAAGTTCTGCTGTCATTATGTCCACTCTACCAAAGACAGGATGCCTGACTTGAAGCATAGGAGACGTAGACTGTTTTCTACCACTGTGAGAGGATAAGGGGACAGGACAATGTTTTAACAGTTATATTTTGGTCTCAGGAATTGTTTATTTTTACAACTAGTATGCTATGGCTCTACTTTCCTTCGTATTCTATGGGAGAGTGAAGAAGTCAGCAGAGATAAATAAAATATTCATCCAGTGAAGATAAAAACACAGAACTGTTTGTGGACACATCATGCCCTCTGCATCACTATGCACACTTCAAATGCAGCCTCCTATCACGAACACTATTTCTGTTCTGCAGCATCTATTTTGATTGTAAACTACAAGTAACTTGGGGCATAGTTTTTTGTCCTTTCTACACTAATGAAGGACACTGGTGATCTTCATAATAATGCTCTGTATTTAATGCTATGTATTTAGCTGCTTTATTCTCTTTATTTACAGCCTGTGTTTCTTTTGTGCATTCTTTAAAGGAATTTATGTTCAACATTTTTGGGAATGACCAGAAATAATTCTGTATTAGACTGTAAATTTTAATTCAGAATAATACATTCTTACTCTGTAGTTCTTGTAGTTGTTACACCTCTGTGTCAATTGTCACTGGAGGTATTTGTCATCCAATTACAGTGTATCTCTATAACCTTTGGGTGATTTCAAGATCAGTTTCATTGCCACTGAAAAGGAAATTATTGACAATTCATAACCTGTTACAGTTCTTGTTCCACCTGCCATTTTCTAGCTCCCTAGACTATTGTGAACTTAAAGAAGACTGATTTTTAAAAATCTTTTACCATCTGCTGTATACTGCTTAATGCTTGATATCCTGTTAGGGCTTCTTGAACCAATTTTTGCAGTCTAGCTCTATTTGCATTTTCCAAGCTGAGCCAAGAGACAATTAGACAGCAGACAATTTGTTGAGTCTCAGTTCTTCCCTACTGAGCTAGGAATGTTATGCTTAAGTATTCCAGGTAACCAGGGAGGCTTTTCTTTCTAGTCATTGTCTGCCACTGTTCAGGTCTTTGCTGTATGCTTCTGACATTTTGAAAAACTGTATTTATGCCATTCTTAAAACTGTGTCCTGTAGTATTAATTCCTTTTTCTGTAAAACCATACCACTGTTCTCTGAGACAATGTGCTACTACTTGTCTTAATTTTGTAACTACAAGAACTCTTTTCCTATAGTGCCAAACTTATTTTCCATTGGACTTTGAATTTCAGACTAGAGATCCAATGCAATATCGTTGTATGAAGTTAAACAGTTGTTCCTACCACCCCCACTTCCTCCAAGAAATAACATAATATATCTTGTACTGAACTATCTTTCATTCCAAAGTGTCCTGCTGGATACACATCACAATAGTCATGACACCAAGGGATCTGATTTACAAGTGGGGATGGTTTAAGTTGAGGCAGTTACAGTGTTTCGCACCCCTCTTTTTCTTGCTTCTCAGAGATTCCTACCCTGACTACAGAGCTGGCTCCGCTTCTCGCAAAGCAGTTGAACTGCTAAAGTTTATTACACAAATGCCAAGCTCTTATTTGCAATTCTGTAGCTGTTACATCAGAGTCTGAACTGTTCCTGCAGTGTGGGTAGGGAACTACTGCAGCCATTCCAATATAAGATATCCCATCCTTGATCATGACTCAGTCCATGCCTTTTCTGGTGAAGAAGAGTGTCAGCTAACACATTTCAACCACCAAGAGAGCATAAATTTTTTTGAGGAAAGGCCACATAGATAAAGCAGAATTTGGCTTTTTATAGTACCTCATGAAGGATCACTGCTGAGTATACTGCATGGAATCTTTTGGCTTGGAAATTTGAAAACTGCCTTGATTATACTAGGATTTTATTACCCAGTGCCAGAAAACTTAAAAAGCTCTGAGGCGTACATAAATTAACAGGACGCTATTCAGTTGAATATCAAGACAAGACCTTCTATATTTTCTGATACTGACCTGTGGGTTTTCCACATGTAGATTGTCTATTTTACTTCAGTTCTGTTTGAGCGCACTTTGAGTGCATTACTTTGACTCTTCGTCATCTGACACTGACTCTCCAGAGCCTTTAGAGGAGCAGAAAGCTACATACAAGAAAATACATATTCTGGTATGATGCTTTCATTCCTCAGCATCCCAAACTGACAAACAATTACTGTAAGGTCAGGAATTAGTATTCTTTCAGGGAACCTGTAGACCTTTGGATATACTGTTGTATGCGTATGGTATATGCTCTACATTTTAGCACAAAGGTCAGTCCAGTCTATAAACATAAACACCAATACAACATCTAAAAATAAGAAAGCAGCCAAGAAAAACCGTGCCCAAACCAACCAATCAACTAAACAAACAGACAAACAAAACCAACAACAAAGGGAAATAAAACCTGAAATAAATAAACTTAATATGGCAAACCAGTGACCAAAAAATAGAGTGTCTGTTCAGGGAATGCTGTCAGGCTTGCAACTGGGAATATGAAAACGGTACCTTGTTTGTTCTAACTAAACTCAAGGAAGATCTTTATGTAATTAGTGTAAATCAGTGGGTTTGGGTTTTTTTGTTTTTTTTTAAGAGCATGATTCATATGGTCAGCTTCACATTCTAATAGATATGTGCCAATGAGACCCAGAATACTGGCTAGTCATTTTGGCTATAAGTGTATTACCTAGTTGAGAGCTGTATAAATAATGGATTTTCAGATTGACTGATGAATAACATAACAACAGACATATTTAATTTTGTCTTGTCCTAAACAATTTCAATTGTCCAAAACCAAAGCATTTTGCTCCCTTTCAGGATTCTTCCATTTTGACAGTTTTTTTAAATTAAAAATAGACTGATTTTAAGGGAAAACACTAAGATCAAAAATCCATTTCTAAAATTTTGAATATATTAAAAACCCCACTCCATTTTCTTCCTTTCCACTGCCTTTACTCCAACTGATCTTTTTTAAATGAAATTGCTTATTCAATTTAATTTACATTTATGAACAATTTTGTCATCCCCAAAATCATCTCAATGAGCTGCATTCAGCCAGCTCCTCACCTGCTCGGGCTGGGTTAGATTAAAATGCTGGAAGTCAGCTATAAATCTCAACCATTGCACAATGATGGAAATGTTTTTGGCAAGTGGTGATAGTGTAGACATCGCCAATAAGTGCTTCAAACTGGACGCTTTGTCTCTTAAACCCCCATTAACACTCATCAGTATTTGATATTTATTTAGCAGCATTTCTTTCTTTCCAAAGTACCCGCTCCAAAGCAAAAGGAATCTTTGCTTGACTTCTGTCTGATCAGGCCCCAACCTCCTGCTTCCTTTTGGAAAAATAGAAAGGCAGTATGAAAACAGTGTAAACTTTCTTTTTTTTTTTTTTTCCTAGCGTTATCTTTGTTCTGTTTTTTTTTTTTATTTTTTAATGAAGCTAAATAATTTCTTCTCAAAGTCTGCCTTGTTCCTCTTCCATATGTTCCCTGCCTACGTAAATACCTTTAGCCTCTTTATTAATTCTTTGACAAATGTGTTTAGACCTCCTTCTCACTGTTCCTTTTTTTCTAGCAGGTTTTAATCTAATCTAATGGTACTTAGTAGCCGGTTCAGGTCCAGCGGAAGTTTGTGCCACTGTCCTGGCATTAGTGGAGCAATATAGCTTATTCTGGGTCTTGCTTTGACCCTCCCTTTCTCTACAGTTAACACTTTCTTTCTGCAGCTCTCCTCCCACTAAGGCTTGAATAATAAAACATGCTGCAAAGCAGTGGTGTTCCTGAGAGTTAGCATTTGGGGTAGCAGATGGGGTGATAAAGAAACTGTTTGTGGGGGCGGGGTATGGCCCCTATTACTCCACACCCACTACATGTATTTTTAGACATTAAATATAATGTGGAAATGTAATGCATTTCAGAACTGTATTTTATCAATATATTATCCCCTTAAGTACAGTACTTTATAAATATTGATAAACTTGATTATAAACAAACTCATTGCTAATTCCTGGAGAACAGTCATCATGATGTGGCAGTGTTTACTGAAGTGGCGATTGGCATGAAGCTCTGATGCAAAGGATATATTTCTCTGGGTTAACAATTTGCCAGAGGATGTATCTCTGTGCATATATTCAGTTCCGTGGATCTGCACAAGTATATGCGAAAATACTATTTGACAAACAAATGCTAATGTTTACATAATATCCCATGTAAGAGGCACAGTAGAATTTCTTCTGATTCTCAGTATCTGCAAATATATCAAGTTCTAGTTATGAGGCTAATATGAAGAAAAATAAACTACCTTTACCTCTCAAACTCTTCTTAGTGAAAAAGTGCAATCCCTATTTCTAAATTTTTATTCATATTACATCTAATTCAGAATTAATGTAAATTACTGTACAGATTGAGTAGAAAGTGGGTGCAATACACTACTGTTATGATTGGTATTGCCTTACAGCTAGTTTTAGCACTTTACAGTGATAATGCAAGGTGAACAAAAAGCAGCCCTCAAAGTGATTCCTCACCCCACAGTGAGTCACTCTGAGCTGAGCTTTCCCACCAAGCAGAATACAGGTCAGCATGGGAAAAACACAGAACATAATCTGATAGAAACAATACTCTGAATAAAATAAAATGCTAGCCACAGGAAAAATCAAATGCTGTAGCAGTTCTCATTTTTACATTTGTTCCATTAAAAAGACTCACAGTAAGTTCCGTCCTTTTTGCTTCTATATTTCAGAAATTCATATCCTTGTATTTTTTTTATTTCTAATAAGTTTTCTGTATAACAATTGAAACTCTTTTTTTTTTAATTACCAAGAGAAAGAAAAGCTTATAAAAAACACAAACCCAAACATGTTATTCTTTCTTTATTCCTAAGTACACTTTAATTTCTTCTTCAGCTAAGGCAAATAATTTTCCTGAGAAGAAAACTGCTTGGAACTTAAGCAAACTATCAGTAAGCAGCTCACAGTTTTTTCCCTTCTCTCTTTTGCTTTAAATTATATTTCAGATTAAAAGCAATATGATATATTTATATATTTTATTTTACATCAAGTGGCGACCTTTTATTTAGACACTAGAAAACTATTGAGATTACTTTTCTGAAAATTTTTTAAATGTATTTCTCAAAGTATTACAGCCAGGTGATAATCTGCATTCCCTTTTAATAGAACAGGTTGCAGTTTCCTATGTTCTATGTCTTTGTGTTTCTGCTCACAGTGTGGACACAGGAGACTCCGATCTTCAGCCATGAGCTATGAAAATAGTTAATGCATTTATGTAGCAACATTTTTCATATAATAAGGGGTTATTTGATGCATTTTTTCATACATCCTCTGATTTTAAGGAGAAAAAAAGGAAAGAAAAAAGAAGAAAAGCTTTGCTACTTTGTGCAATTACTATTGTCCTATTGTTATCTTTAGAGATGGACAAAAAGGACCCTTCTGCACATACGAAAAAAATGAGAAAAACAGATTTGTTTTGACAGGCTATTATACTACAAAAATATTTTTGAATGTAAGCTGCAGCAAAGTTCAGTCTTAGAAAATGCAAACCCGGTACACTATTTTCACTAATGTTATAGGAAAGTATGGAGAAGCAAATGCAAAAGATTCTTTTTGGTTTTTGCCAAATAGGCAAGTAGCAGGATAGCCTAACAATTTACTATTGAAAGAATTTTCTTAAATGTCATAATTTTCACAAAATTACAATATTTCTTGCATACACTGTGAAGTGACCACCCTTTATTTTGCAATCAGAGAGCAGAGCTGGCAGAACTGAAGTGGTTTGGCAGCTGCAGAGATGAAACTGAACTGAACAAACAGTTTCTTAAGTGATGCTTGGATAGAAGAATTTGGAAACAGTTCAGCTTTAAAAAAAAAATCATTTAAATGTGTGAATCCTGCTTGTTACATTCTTGGGAGTAATTTCTATATATATGGCACAGTAGTTATTATACCGCTAAGGAAAGAAAAGTATAAAAGTATTAGAATAAATTCCTGTTGCAGAAAAAGTACAGCTCTATTTACAGAGATAACTATAGTTAACACATACAGGCAACAATATATAATTTTGGCAATACTTTCACATACCACGGTACCAAGAACAATCACTTATATCTTTTATTCTGACCCAGGGACATAGTTGTGCATAATAAAGAAATCTCTTTCTGGGCTGGCTAGATTTGAACTTCTGAACATCCATATTCAGCAAAAGTGCCTCGGAGGGCATGTTGAGAAATACTCGCTTCGTGAGTTTTACATTAGCTATCCATCAAGGGCTACAAGCGACAGCCTCATCAACCACTTTGCAGAGCAACCTCCTGAGTAGCAGAAAGCTCAATATAAAGATATTTCATATTACTTTCTGCAATAGGAAATAGTGTCATTTTCAGTGAAGTCAGTATTTCATGGGGTCAAATGTCTCTACAGTTTCATAGCTTTGATGCTTCATTCTGATCAACTTCAGTTGTTCAAAGTGTGCACATTTTGAGCTTTTCTGATCTCAAAGGGACAGGCATAATTTATTGCTTAAATTTTCTGTTCTCTTGCGAGTCCCAAAAGAAGAAAATGAATATACTTGCAAAGAATATCTTTATCTCAACAACAGCTTCTCATTCAGCATGAGGTCTTCAAAGCAAATGAAGATTTTGGGTTTGCTGGCATTTGGTCACCCTAACCAAGGCAGCCAACTGGCTCTGGTTTTAACACATAAAAGCTTCTGTTAATTTATTTTTTTTTCCCCTAGATCCACTATATTGTTTGAGAAGAAAAAAAATCGTTCTTCAGATGAAGCTTATTGATTTTAGCAGCAATATTATGGACATTATCAGTGTTATGAACTGTGGACTCTTTACGCAGTCTCCAGTACTACATACTCATGACCAGTGTGATTCGAGCAGAATCACATATATTCATATGTTTGCTATACAAAGACAATGGTAATTAACATAAAGTTGACATTAACCAGAGGTCATAGAAAATTCAGGGTCAAAGTTTGCATTTTTTTTATTGTGCAAGTTAGCAAGAACTTGGATGCCTCAAAAATACAATTGCAGGCCCAGAAAATGTACTTCATCATGTGTTAATATAAAGTAATTGTTCTTCAATTACTTTAGATAATGAATATATAATATATTCACTGAATATATTCTATATATAGAATATATATATTCTGATACATATGTATATATTCAGTGAATATATCTATTTTCACTACCTCACTATTTAGGGACTGTGTATCATCATGCTTTCTATATCATCCTCTACAATATAAATGATTCTAAATCTACATATTTGTTCATCAGCAGAACTCAAAAGTAATTCCTTCTATTCCAGAATGTATTCTCTGGAAGTTTTCAGTAAAATTTAATAATTATTATTTTTCTGTGACATTTTAGATTTTCAGTTTTAAGTAGCTCTGTGAATATTGCATCTCTTTTAAATTTAATAGATGAAGGACAGCTATTTTATCATTTTGCTCAGGAAGAATGTGATGTACTCCGGGCCTACATTTAAAAAATATTTTAAAAGCTTCCTTTGTCTCACTTTGCTGGCCTTTGTACAATCACATATGGTAAGAGATGGACAAGATCAAGATCAAGAAATGTATAGCACAAGCAAATAAAACAAAACAAGCAGGAATAAAATTAGAGAAACTGCAGAAAAATGCACCAGGCTCCTGATAGTTTTAAGGTTTACATGTGTGCTTACTTTTAAAACATATACTTGTGTTTCTGTGTGTCTGGGCTGTCACCTATTTTGCCTTTTCCATTCAGTCAAGCACATGTTGTACAGGTTTGGGATGGGAAGACTGGTACATTTGATGTCACTGTTTTCTGGTAATTCTGCTGCACTCTACCTTTGCATGCATACATCTATTTGTTTAGTGCAGGATATCAGTTTTCAAAATGAATGCATTTTTTTTCAATACCATTGCCTAAAATGGACTATAGTGATGTAAATCAACAACAAAAACCCCCAGTGAACAGGTACTGCTAACCTTTTCTGATTCTCCAGGAATCAGTACCACCTGTGTTCCTTTATTACAGTTAAGACTGCAAAGTAAAGAGGATTCATACCCACGTTCCTGCTGTGCCATCAAAGACTGACAAGCACCTATAGACAAGGCTGCAGCAGTAGGACACCAAGGGCAACTTGAACAAAGTTATCCCCTGTCTGCTCCTACTTTGGGAAGGTGGCACTGCCCATAATTAGGAGTGATAACAGTTGAGGAAAAATGGACACAACTAAATTAGAGCACAACACACTCCCAGAATATGAAACTGAATCCCTGGTTACACTTCTTTTTGTATGCTGAGGATCTGTTAGAAGTATTTCAAAGAAACTTTGAGGAAGGGGAATAGCACAAGGATCTTTGTCATGTTAGAATCTCGTTGCTATATTTCTTATAGTAAGAGGTAAATTGGAATTATAAAAGCTGGAATTGCTACAACAGAGCTATTTTTTAGAAGATGATGCAAGGCTTGGTATTAAGCTTATCACTCATCAAGAAACCATATCACTTAAAAGACCCTGTTTTATTCATATGAGCAAAACCAGCAACTGGTTAAGATGAAAACACAAACATCTCACAGACTTTTCCAATTTTGAAATAGTTATTTGAAATATTAAAGGAACATAGGTTCTGTGACCTGATGTTTCTCTTCACAAATAGTCTCCTTTGTAACAATCACATCCGCCTGAGCGTACAGGTTTTTCAGTGGTTAGCAGTAAAGCTCTGCTCCAGACACAAGAATTACAAATCCAAGTGGCTCTACATGGCAACAAAAATCTCTTCAGCCTTCACTATTAGACTCACCTAATTTGTATATTATGTTCCTTCCGGTCTGGAAACAACAGTGATACTTTTTCTTTGTTAGTGGGGGCTTCCTCTGAGATCACCATCCATTCATATTTGTTTAACTTTTCTTCTACTGCTGGCAGAAGAAATCTACTCTTTAAGAGGAGCATGACTGGTCACATTCCTGAGCAACATAAACCTCATTTGGTCTCAGTGTTGGGGTCCTAAACCCTCCTATTAATTCTCTTGATCATTTGTAAAAACTGGCTGATTCACTTACTTGGTGGAAAAAATGTTCACTTCCCCATTGGACCCTCTTGATGAAAGGGTGTTAGAATCAATAATCATAAATGGAGCCTTGATAGACTTTCCTTTTTCTTTCATTCTAACTTGGCTGTAGCTTTTATTTTTATTAAACATGCATCTGTGACCATACCATACAGAATCTTCTGAGCAGTAAAGAATAGAAATAAAAGTACTCAAAAACCTCCTGATGTTTACTTAGACACTTTGAAAAATGCCTCCATTCTGAGTCCAGCATTAATTTTTTTCAAAGTTGTTTCATGTGATTTGGCACAGTAAATGTAGTTTTCAGAACTGGATAGTCACAATTAAAGTCCACACTCACTGTTTGACAGTGATTAAACTAATAAAATACTGACCACTGTGAGTTAATATTATTCTTTGAAAAGAAAAAGGCAGTTCTTAAAGCCTATAATAATTAAACATTTTCTAAAATGCCACACGCAAATTTATTCCACCTAATCAGAATCTCTGCCTAATATTGTCTGAATATAATGAGATCTGTATTCAGTTTGGGCAATTTTCTACAGAAAATACAAAATAGAAGGAGAAATCCAGGAAAATTCTATAGAAATCAAAACCAAATTTGGATTATATTCAGGACAATGACCTATGTCAGTGTAATTTCATTATCTTCTTCTAGAACCACAGCTTTCTGGCTTTGTTTCTCATTTTTAAAAGTAGCCAATAATCAAAGAAAATAGCTTTGCAAGGTTGGCACCATCTGCCACTGTCATGAATATGCTTGGCTTTTTGTTTTCACTTCTGTCCTCCAAGTGAAATAAAGGAAACATGCATTTTACTTTTTTTACATATGCAATTAGCTAGTCACCTTCTCCAGGCTGCTCCTTTATCTCCTACTTGATGAAAGAAACCAATGTAGGCAATTATAAAATACTGGCTAATACATAGCCTGGTAACATTTCTTTAAAGTTACTTTAACAATCACTTTTTGGTTACAGGAAGATTTACTATAATTACTGCTTTTCTGTACAATTTATGAATATGATTATGTAAAAACTCTCACTTATGCTGTTATTGATAAACAATTATAGGGAAAAATATTTTGTACAAGGAAGAGAGAACTGGTGATCTTCTGTTACATGTCATGCAAGAATGACATGTGGGTGGATGCTGCAGTTGTAACGTTGAAATATCTTTAATTAGAACTGTTGGGACTTTCCCTCTCATGTTTCATTTACAGTTTCTTCTCATCTTTTGTTGCTTTTTTTCCTTTTTTCTACTAAGAGCTCTCAAATGTCAGTTTACATTAATTTCAAATTACTGAACTAGATGGCTGCTGTCTTTTATCTTCTATTAGTATGATTATAATGTATGTTCCAAAGCACATTCCATTCTATAAATGTATATGCATTACTATTATCAAAAAACTATCAAAGTAAAAACATTATGAAATCATTGTACTAAATATTTTAAAAAGTAATATCCATTTCACCTTTAATTTAATATTAGCGGAGTCAGTGCTGCACTAAACATGAAACAACTATTGCACTATTAGCAGAAGAATTATGTCTAAAATAACAAAAATATTAATGAATTAAGATTACTTACATAACTGCAGTAGGCACAGCCAATTTTAAAAATTAGTTTCAAGGCTGTTAAAATATTTGTCAATTCTACTGCTAACTGATTTTTCTTAGAATGCTGTAAAGTATATGCAATAATTTATGCTAACATGAATGTTTATTAAATAACCATCAAGGAGCACAAAGGTGAGTATTCTAAAGGTCTGGCCTTAAAATATTAATATAAATTGTATTACTTTATAGAAAATGCTGTTTAGTAGCTGTGAAAGATTAAAATTTGAGACTACATTTAGTGTTGATTCTGTGACCCCTTTAGTTCAGGTTCTGCAAAACTGCACACAGTGGTTTAAAATTTGAATCCTTACAGTTTCTAGGTTACAGTGTGAAAGGTAAAATAATTCACATGCTTTTCTTTGTCTATCAGAGTGATGAATTGCATACTTCAAAATTTTAATAACAACCATTTATCCATCCTAATGATGGAGTATCCTTACAAAGACAACAGTATTTTGCAAAACAATTCATTTAGGAAACAGTCACATGACCTTTTTAACTGCCTTTAAGATAGCAATAAAATTGGCTCAGTCAGCCAGCTCTAATGAGGAAGAGAGAGAAAACATCAACCTTTTCCCTTTCCTCTATCTAATTATAAACAGCATTGTCAACTGACTCCAAGATCAACCGAATCCTAATTGACCTCAGACACTGTACAATAAAAGATAATGAGAACTGCCAAACTAAATGTTAAAAAAATAAACTGTAATTAGTATCTTAACTCTTCCTTTTTCATTTAATTTTTCCGCTCTTCACAATCACAGCTTTTTCTTCAAGGGTTGTTTTTAGGCTGAAATTTACCAAAATTGGGCACATGCTAGAAAGTCCATATTATGAGTCCCTGAAAAGGAGCAGTCAGTGAGATGGTGAAATTCAATGGGAAATAAAGAATGAAGACTATGAAGCACATCATTTAATATCTCTTCCAGGGATCTATGGAATTATTAACTTTTCTTTGAAAACAACATGCTCTTACCCAATCAGCAAAGTTTTAGTTATATTTTCAAGAGCCTCTTCAAAGACTGTAATCCTGCAAATATTTAAATGAATGTCTCAATTTAATTCCATATTGCTCTCCTTTGCTTAATATAAACTGATGAAACTATGAAAATCACTAAGAAGCATGACTTGGTCCTAAATCTTTACAAAGTTTTACGGCTGTAATGTTTTCACTATTAATTAATAGAATTGCCATACACAGAACTTATACTGGTAAATAGTTTAGATTTCTAAGTCACATAGATAGGGCACATAACTTCACAGTTTTTATTATTACATAATTGCATCTTACTCTTCCATGGACAAACTTATAAAGGCTGAAGCCTTTCTCAAATCTTGCCTTACAGGTGAAATTCTTAACACAGGTTGTATTCTGCACATATTCCCTATATTTACTTAAATCTATATATTTATACCTAGTACAAATACCTGTCTCATGCAAAATCGATCTTAACATAAGAAAGCATCTAGAAAGGTTTAAAAAATGTAATCATCACCTTCTGACATTTTACTCATCACTTGCACCTTAGCATGTATCTTAATGTAACATCCATTCAATCCAATTGGAGCTCCCACATTTGCAACTTAAATATTGCAATAAGACATAGCTAAGTTTTGTCAAAGAGGCTTCTTGTTTTTAACTCCATCTAAAAAAATTGCTTGTTCTAGTTCTGATCATTAACTGACTGGCCCTCTCAAATTTAGAGATCGGTTGCGGCTATTCCAAATGGTTTTGTCTCCTAGCCCTCATTACTGACTATTACTGTAATGATTTCTAACTTTATATTGCCATCCTCCTACACTGTCATTTGTTGAATTTTTGTCCATTACTACCTGAATCTCATTACGCACTTTCCTACATGGCACTTCAGTAATGCAAATCACCCTCCAGCAGGGATGATACTTCTAATCTCCATTTGCATGATTATTCAGGTAACATGACGATGAGTCTAGAAAACTAGGCTAAAGAGGTCACTCTTCTCTAGCCCTTGAAAGACTGAAAGGAAGGCTCTTACTTGAGGGAAAAAAATACGGTAATAAAGAGAAAAACTACTTTTTCTGAGTTATTACCCCTTCAAAGTCTCCCTGACAGAGTCATCTTCTCTAGATCCGTCATTTCAGAATCCATTTAATTATTTTCAGATTTGCTAGAGCCCCAGCAGACTTAATTTGCAGGCAGGTTATATTTTCACAGCAAAATGAGACCATAGTTTGATAATACATTAAATTCAGCAGCATTATTGGCTTAATATATCTGCTTCCAAAAAAAAAGGGAAATTTGCCTTGTAATCCACAATCAACTGCACTGTCACAACCAAGAGATGGTTACGTAGTACCGGAACATCAGCAGGAGCTGGTGATGATGGGAACTGGTGCGGTCAGAAATCAAACTGGCCTTGGTGCCCAAGGCAACCAATGCTCAAGTCCCAGTCTCAGCTGCAATGGTAACATGCACTACTGTAATCTGCATTTCTTATCCATGGTACCTTACAGAAATACACTGGCGAGGGTCCTATCCTTCAGCAGCAAACAGATTACAAAATCTATAGGGATTTTGGGTGGCTAACACACATGATCACTTTTTCTGCTGTGTTTTCACTGTGATTGTTGGCTCTGCAAAATAGCATCTACAGTAATAAGTACTCCTTTCATTTATGGCACATGTATCCATCTTTCTTTTCCATCAAGCTTGTAAATTGGTTGTGATTTCTAAATTTTAAGAAGTATGGTGAGAGTGTTAGTAATTATTACCTCAGGCAATATGCAATCACTAACTATAATTGTGTATAATAGTGCTGAGCAAATAAATAATAGCATAAGGAAAGAGGATGCATTCACAGTGAAATCATAAAATGTATATCTCTTATATTAATTTATGTAAGAGAAGTTCCTTTAAAAATGCAGATATAAGCATTTTTAAAATTGAGCACACTTTTTAAAGTGTGCATTTTATATGGATCAAAATGTGTCTTGGTATTTTTAATCTTAGGCCAAGTGGTTAAAGATATTTTGACACAAATGTTTCAAGTGTGAAATCCTCCACATAATTTCTCAACAATCTCTTCTGAGTCTAAAAAAAAAACCCCTTATTTCTGTAATTTAAGATGTGCAATACTAAACTTTATAACAACAAAGTCATTATAGATGCAAAGATCTCTAGATAAACACCAGCAGCAGCACTAATATTAGTATTACAAGCACAACCAGTAAAACAATTTTTATATTAAAATAAAGCTATTTATAAATTAAAATCTTAGGTTTCACCACATGACAGTTTGCACAAGAAATCTTATATAAGCCACCACTTTGTTTCTTATTTCTCCCCCCTCTAATGTGACATTCTTTGGCTCATTCTTTTTAAACTAACACTATAATACAAATGAAAATATATGACATTTTTTAATGTTACATGCGATAGTCATGCATTTATATAAATTTCTAAAATTGTATCTATCAAATCATATCTAATAAGTCATACTGATTGTAAAATCAAACCATTTTTTATTATTTCAGTTTTATTTTACAGTTTATTGCATTATCTCTTCTACAAAATCTTGTGATATTCTTAATGATTGGAAAAGCATAACTGGAATTGAAGACACTGTGTAGTTAAAACCAAGAGATTCAGAGCACAGAATTTCTTTTCTATGTGCCTTCTCATAGTTCTATAATGCCAAGTAAAATCACAGCTAAGTATCAGGTAAATCCAAATTTCTAAATTTTTCTTTCCAAGCGGGAGGATATGTTATTCAACACTTTTTTTTTTTAGTATGATGATTCTTTTCAGGTAGGATAAGGAGTTTAAGAAAAATGAATACAGGAATCAAATCCTAGCATCAGATAGAAAGGGATTTTAAGATAACAACCAAAAGAATGACTATGGGTATGTGAAACATTTGTTTGCAAGATACAATGGTGTTTTAAGCACATACCTAGTGCTTTCTCCACATGCTGAGTAACCAGGCTAATTAAAAAGCCCATACAGCTCTTGTTAAAATCTGTTCAAATTTTTGGAGCACCTGTTATAACAGAATGCCCACAGACTTGATAGTTTAGAGCCAAGACACCTGCTACCTTATGTCTCACAGTATGTTCAGTTTTATACTGATAGTAAAAAAAAAGTCCACTTTCTGACATTTAACAATCTCAGAAATGATGAGAAATAAATTGCAAAATTCGTAATTTAACCCTTGACTGTCACTTCTCTTTACCTATAATTTCCTGTGAGCAGGCAATACAATGTACTTTTGGAACTATCTCATTTCTTTGTTGCTGAATTTATTGTATGTTATACTACACTGAGCACAGGGTATAATTCTTGCTATGCTTTGCTCCATAAGTTTTAAATGTATGACTAGTATTTAAGTAAATGTAGCTTATCTGAAAAGGGAATGTGCTTCACAGTAACATCCAGCTAGTCAGTATTTGTGCCTCCTTGAACCAGACTTTCTTCTCCACAATGGATCAATAACTAAAATACACTGATTAAACAATTACATTGTACTTCAAAACTTTGTTTAAATATGATTTGACAATATTAATGGAAATGTACCTCATCACACAATTTTTTAAATAAACACATATAAGCCCTGATCTCTCTAGAGTGGAAGTATATTCCAAAAAAGGGTAAGTTATTAACAAGCAATTACCAACAGGTGTAAAAAGTAGACAAAAATTTTATTATTGGAAAAAAAATCATTATCACAATAGTCTTGTGACAGTGATTCAAACCTTGTCAACATTTATGTGTATGACTAATTTTACATGTATGTAAATAGAGTGTATGAATATCTGCAGGATCATGACAGTCACATTTTGTAGGTATCCAAGTCATGCTAGAATCACTTTATGTAACTGCACTTAGAACAGGATTTCATCTATGGATTCTATAAGAAACTGTTGTACTTATGCAGCCATAGGTACTGGTTTAATCCAACTTTAGCATTTAGAAAGAAACTGGGAATGAAGAGACTTCATGAGCACATCTTGAAGTCAGCTTACTCTGCTATTCTGCAGCTTAGATCCATAAAAATATGGACATATATATATTTTCATATACTAACACTCTAGGTGTACTGTTGAACAGAAATACAAACCTCTCAGGTTCAGAATTACATTTTCTTGGACGAATATTTGAGACCTCACACTAAATACTAGACATCAAGCTATTCTCATATTAGAATATACTACAAACTCGGACAAAAATGTGAAACAGCACCCTTTCAAAGCACTTTGTATACCTCTACTTTTGTAATTTAACATTTCTATATGAACACAAGTAATAGCGAATGAAAACCTAGTCCTCAAAGCACAACATAAAAATTGTATGAAAGAACAGAAAAGAAGAAAAAATGACAGAGTAATATAAACCCAACAGCATCAGCACAGCCCTTCAACAGGTAGATTTAATTCACCCAAAACACTTAAAAGTGCACAGTGAATATTTTGATGAGAATAATCAACCATAACTTAAATAATTACTTAAATTCTTTAAATATTTATTTGTATTTCAAAACTCATTTTCACATAGCTTTTCTATATATTAGAAGCAGAAATGTTGTTGGTTTAGCACATTCCATTTCCATTTAGAATTTATCTTAATTTAAGCCAGGAAAACTAATTGGCAACAGATATTAAAAGTTCTTGCAAGTTTTGTTAACTGTTAGCTGTGGAAATAGCTTTTTTTTTCCATATTCTGCCTATGGATTTGCCTTTGAGATAAAATACAAGAAGAAAGCAGGTGAGAAGCCTTTGTTAATGCCTCTGGGATGAAATGCTGCAGCTACAGACTACTGTTGATAAACAGATTTTGAATTAATTAGTTCTGCATAATTATCTGAGTTACCAAGTATTAAAACTGAATGCAACTGGTCTTCATACATTTGTTTATATACCTCCTGCCAGCCATGAAAAATGTTTTTATTTTATAAAAGATCATCAATTAAAACCACTAATTTTACACAAGGTAATAATAAAATAGTCTGCTACTGTAAGATGGCATATGGCAGAAATACTAATTGCAGTTATTTTTGTTGAATTCCAGAGGCAAGTAGGACAGCTAGATCTGCAAAATTCAGGTCACTCTGTTGGCAAATCAAGAGGTGGGCTCTGTGCTGGTAATTTTTTCAGTATATTTACATTAATGAAGAAAGATATCTAGACTTTAGAATTGAAGGGAATTAAGAGAAAGGCACTCTGTACTTTATTGTCTTGAAAGTCATAGATTTGAATGATTTCAGACTGAAGCAATTTTGAAATACTGAAACATTACAGCTACTTCCTTCATATTGTTTTGAAGGGTTAGGCGTTTGAGGATATTGTGGGTTTATTTATTTTTCTGCTAAAACCTGACTCCAAAGCTCAGGGTGACTCTTGCCAAAGCTTAGAAGGTTATTAACACACAAAACAAGAACAGAAAGCTGCATTCTGTAACCATAACCTCCATTTTAAATTGCTCATTCTTTTTTTTTTTATGTGGGGTTTTTTTTTAATTTGCATATTTCAAAGAGAAAACATGGAGGAAAAAAATATTCTTCTGTTTCTAGCTCCTGATTTTTTATTTTTATGGAGGACTTCTTAGAAAATTTCCTTAATCTCTATGCTATTCAAATTACATGCTTTCCTTTTGGACAAAAAGTACATGTCAAAACTAAAAATGCTTCATTTAATTATTTTAATGTCACTGTCTTCTGATATCAACATTTTACCAGTTCTCCAATTCCGGACAAGTCTTTGAGGAAAGATAAGACTCACATTCTTAATATTAAACAAACTAAAAGAGGTTTAGGCACTAATGGCCAGTAATACATGCAAGTATGATTACATTTTCCTTTGTGCTTTACTTTATGTAAAGCTCTTGCATCATTTATTCAAAAGGGTAGCACATGGGACATGAAGTCCTGACAGATATAAGCAAATTCTATTATTTTTAATATTTAAATTTTGGGGTGCATATTGTAATTTATACACCTTACATGTCCACTAATAATTATGATTTAAATCTCATAAGTTGGAACAGCATTTCAGTCCAACTTCGTTGAAATGCCAAAGAAAAGTTTACTTGAGCCTCATCAATCCCAAAAATTTCAAGGAACAATTGATACCAATAACCATAACAAGACAGTGCCTTGTATTTAGTATAAGTAAGCTCTGAATTTCTCTTCTACACTTCATACAGAATTTGGCCAATACACATGAACAACAAATCAAGAAAGGAATCAGTGTTATCTTCATCCCTCATGTAAACCCAAAGAAGAAAATCCCATGATTTGTGATTAGTTTTTGACAGAACATTATATCCATTAAGAAACACAGCATTGTGTGTACAGTTTTTCTGTGGATTGCTTCCCACCCCATCTCCTACTCTCAGTTTTTGTTTTCCGCTAATCTCATTAAATTATCTTCTCCAGTTCATAATTCTCCCACTTATTCCAGCTGTTCCTCCCTTTTTCATTCAATTTTTCATTCACTATTTTCTTCCCTGATGCTCACAACTATAGTGGGTGTTATATCTGAACCAAAAACACCATAAGAGGAATAGAGAAATCACAGAGACAGTGTGCTTATCTCAGGCCAGTTCCACTGGCTGACAACATAAATAGGCATTTTGTGGGGATAGTAGCCTGGTCATCATAAAAAGCCATGATGCCAGAATCAGCACAAATATAGGTGATTTCTAAATTAAACAAATTGATTGTTTACGTCTACGTGAACATGTATTCAAGTATTTAAATCTGCCAGAAAGTCTTTAATGAACAGTGCCAAACACCAGAGCCCTGTATTTCAAAATCTGCCCATATAACTCGACATAGTCCTCTACTGCACCAGCTATTTCCAGGATATTATTCTCTTCTGCCAGAAAGTGAAAGTTTCCAAATTTCACTTTTAAAAAACTGGACTTTTCCAGTTTTTAGCAGAAATTATTGGGACACAGTGATCCTGGTTTACTTTGTCAAGTAGCAGAATAGATTTGCAGCTTAATGCGGGTGTTAGTATTTGTCATTCAGTGAGATAAAAACATTGCATACTTGGTACATTTTATGCTCTGTAAGTACAGAAACTGGACATTCCATCAACGAGATTTAATTGTAAAATCAAGAAAAGATAAAAAAATATAATGAAGTTCAGTACTTACGCAACATATTAGCAAATACAAAAATTCAACTATTTTCATAAAAAATTTCCACATGATAAATATAATATAGCTTAGCTGATCAGAAACATGCTCTAATACAGAGCATTCTTAGGTACTTGTTTTTGTATTTTGCATTTATTTGCATAAGTTCCAAAACTGGCAATTTTTGGATATAGTTCACCCCATCTTCACGAAGTTGGTCTTCAAAAGTGCTAATAGGTTGAAGTGGTTAATATTTTTTCATACACTTTTCAATTTGCCTGAAATGATTGCAATGTGACTATATATGGCTTGATAAGAGAGACTTATTGATTTGTAAGACTCAATAAGAATGTTATAAAACTCTTTACCTGAACATACACCTTTGCTGTCTTGGTGTGTGGAAACAAAAGACTTTTTGCCCATGTCTGGGCAATGACTCCAGCTCTACATGGCCTGTGTGCTCAGCTGTTACAGACTGGGGACTCTGGGAATGCATCCATGGCCAGGCCTGGGCCGGATTTGATGTGCAAACGCAAACTACACACAAGAGCTCAAAGCCAGGAATTGTTAAGGGCAAACACAAAGCCCAGTTTGGGTACAAGAGTGTCCACATTCATTGATCCAAATGGAAAAAAGCAAAAAGATATGCAGAAGTCAGTTAAGTCAGCCAGAAGACTCCTAGATGAGGAGCAGGCAGAAATGAAATAGATCTAGGCAGGATGATTCCAGTTGGAATCAAGGCTAAAAGACTAGAAAGTCAGAGCTCAGATTCCAGGATCAGGACTGAAGGGAAATTAGAAATGAGCCAATATAGTGAGTCTTTCTCTCTGGGAGTTTTTCTTTAGACCAAATTCATCCCTGCTGACTCGCTGTGAGGTTTGAGAACAGAGGTTTGAGCTACTGCATGATCCTGCTGACCACAGGTTTCTAGGAGCCAGTAAAGAAACTTGTAAGCAAGAATCTGACTTGAGACTAGGGACAAGAGCATTTCTCTCGGAGAAGGGAGACGTGCACTTAGGTCCCTAATCTAATGCTTCTAATGCTTCTTTTTTTCAGTGTTTGTACAGTGTTTTTCTGTGTTTGTACACAGAAATAGAGTGTAAGTTCTTGGGAGGGGTAAGGAGAAAGAAAGGTTTCTTTGAGGAACTTTGAAATTTAGGAAATTTGAATATCTAAACGTCTAACATGGTGGGGGATGGAAACACCTCAAATATAAAGATACACAGATTTTTAGACAACCTGTCTCCTTTGGCACTTATGTAAGTGTGTTGTCCCATTCTTCATTGTTTTACTTTCCAAATGTGTCCCAGTGTCCCAGCTATTGTGATTGCCACTGGGAGATCTGTATGCAGTAAGAACAGTTTCCCCCAGTTTTCAGTTCTTGGAGCTCTCTGAGAATTGAGCTACCCAATAGATACAATATATTAGAACAAACATCTGAATTAGTAGCAATATACTGAGTCCTGAGGAGTCAATCTTGCTCTTTGGAGCGGGATCCTGGGTGCAGACACACTCTGGTGCTCAGCACGCGATGGCAGCAGCTCGCTCACACAGTACCTCCTGTGCAGAGGCAAACCGAGTGGGAGGGCAGTGGTTTCCCGGGACACTGATTGTTAGGCAAGGCCCCAGCACTTCCCTCACATCTTCTGTGAGTCAGAACAAGAAAAGTGGTAAAAATAGGCATGTGGGAGGTGGGGAAAATGCATTATAGTTCTACTTTAATTGCAAATGGATCATTCAAGTCACGGTGCCTTTACAGATACACAATTTTGTATTGTGCAGAAAATAGCAATGGGAGGCTTAAGGAAGTGCAGAAAGTAGCAGTGCTAAATGTGGGATAATCCTAAAATGGGTGGGTGTCAAATATGTCTACAGGATGTCAAGGGATTACAATTTTTTAATAGAAATCATGGTGGTGACCGAGTTGTTTTCTGCTGGGTTTCTTCCTCCCTGGAGTTTACGCTCACAGATACATAAAACAAAACAAACAAAATAACCCAAACAAATTGATTAATTGCTTAGAGTTCAAACTTCTCTTGAGCTTCTATGTGTCTGAAGACCTGCATTTAAGATATGTGTTTCCTAAATTTTGTTTTGAAGGGATCAAAACATAATCCTATGTAATTTGGAATTTTCTAAAGGAGAAGAAAAGGTATACAAGTTCTTCTGAAGTATACTGGTCTCCCACCACTCAAAGCTATAGTCAAGGGTTTGCTCACAGTAGTTGAAGCCAAACCAGAACATTTTCTGTTCTAGAGCTATTGTAGGTGCAGGAGATTTCTCTCTTTGCTTTGTAAAGTAGCTCTAAATGTCTATTTCTTCCCTTTGATATTAATATAAAATCTAGATAAAAACTGATTTGCACTGTATATACAAACTAGAAGTCTGTTGTTCATTGAAAGATGACGCTATTATTCATAATTTGTATGTGCTGTAAATAGAACACTGCAGTTTAGAGTGAATTATTTGGTACTGAAGAATTATCTATCTAAATTAAATCAAGAGCTTAAGCATGAAGGGGAAGATTGGGAGGAAAAAATAGTTTTTACAGGGTCACAAGAAAATTTTATCCTGGTGCTAGGTGGCAATGAAGACTTTTCCTATTAAAAAAAAAAGAGAGATTAATTATAGCCTGTGGTGACAGTATGACTATCTAAGCTCTTGGTTTCTCAACATTACATCTCTAGCATGTCTAAATATCTATAAAAAGTACCCACAAAATTCTTTTGGGCTACCTAACTGAATCTTCTTAAAGACAGAGTGTTTTTTCTTCTGAAAATCTCGCTGAAATAATAGCTACCAAGTAACAAATATGGCATTTGAACCTTGCAAGGAACAAAAGCACTGTGAGACATCCCTGCTGCCTTCTGCACAAAACTTGCATTTTAAGAGCAAGACTTGTGCAAGATGAGTACACAACTTATATTTATTCAGTACCTAATTCTCACAGTTTAGTGCCCAGGTCCCAGCTGGCCTTCAGCATGGTGCTAAATCTCACTGGAGAGCCACCTACACACACTGGATTCAGCTCTCATTTCACCTGTCCCCAGAGGTATCCTCACTTTGATTTCTAATACACGACTACTCACCAGCCCTGTCTCTGAAAGAGCCTCAGTCATTGCGGCAGTGACACTCAAAGCGGAGCCCACGTTCACCCCGTGACAGACTGACCAGGGACACCTCCATATTTGCTGTGCTTTCAGAGAATCTTTTTGCCCAACTTGAACTTGTCCCCATACGCACCTACAGCTGAATGCAAGGTAGACTTGTGACAAAATTTTCAGAGCAAATTCAAATACCTGGTATTGTCACAGCCAATATTAAAATATGAATGCCATAGTAATGACTGTTACATACACATAACAAATGTATATGGAATTGCAGCTCAGTTCAGAATTTGGCATCTAAAATAAAAAGGGCCTTTTAAGGTATGTTTACAAGTATGCCTGCCATATACTACACTTCAGGAAAATTGCGCTAATTGCTCAGCAAAGACAGAATTGTTTCAGAACCCTGGCTACATAAAATACCTGGGCTTTGTAATAAAACTATCTTTGTGAGGTTCAGAAACTAAAATAGTTTCAGGTGTTTAACCCCCACATGCTTAAAAAGACAACAAAACAACAAATCGGAGTTGAACCGTCTGGCAATACAAACAAGATCAGTGCACGGCTCTGAAAGCCAAGGTCTGAGGGACATTTTTATTTTAGAACTCATTATTTATTTAGGCCAAAGAACATGCTTAGTGCTTTGCAAAATGGAAAATAAGAGTTCCTACTTTGAAATAGGCAACACATAAACTTTGGCTGCTGGAAAACAGAGCTGACACAGAGATTTGAAGTACCAGCCATCTAATCTTGTATTCACAACCTTTTGGCAAAATTTATCTCAAAACCAATGTGAATTACACTTACACAAAAATTACAAAATTACCCCTCTGCTTTGTTACATGATTACTACTTCAGTTCTTATCTCTGTTATGACAGTACACCAGAGGTCTCGGACTTTGAGGGTTCACGTACTGTACAAATACACTGAAAACAATACTGACTGTCCTGAAAATTGTACTTTGATTTGAAGAAAATATGAAGACAGGCAGACAGTAACAAAGAGTAATTCATTTATGCAGAGAGAGGGAGAGTACTAGTATACATAAAAGTATCAGTACATGGCTTCTATGTTCATATGATCATAACTTCTACGCAGAATGTACTTCTGTTTCTTGTAATTAATTTATTGTGATGGATATTTTTTTGGGTAGTTCTTGGGCTTGTTTTTTGTTTGGGTTGCTTTTGTAGGGTTTTTTAGTTGCAATTACTGTTTGAGTTCTTATTGATGCAAGGAGGTATGTTATTGCTCACTGCTTTTCATGTCATATACATGTACATTTCTAAATGTCTTGTACACAAGGATAGCCTCCATTTTGGAGGGAAAGTTGTATTACAGTGCATTAGAGAGGAGACATATGTAGAGATTTAATTCTTTTGTTTTCTGTGGGGTTTTTTTCTTAATTTAAAGCAAAATTAATTCAGACAGAATGTCTAGAGTTGATCTCTGGGTAGGGAAAAACATGATTATTATTCATGCAGCAGTGTTTATTTCCATCTGTCACCATAGCAGTTCTTTTAATAACTTATTATACAATTAGTTCAATAGCCTTTCTGCTCCTTTGCTACTACTGCAACATGAAACTCTCTTATTCCTACAATGTTTTCACTGTCCACATTATACTATCCATTAAATCTGTTTGCAAGGTTTTATTGGTATGCTGAATGTATTTCCTGTGCAGTTTCTGAGATTAATCTTCTAAACACCTCTAGAAACTACATATACAAAATACATACATGGCGAATTGTGAAAGATGAAACCAAGGACCATATCTGGTGTCTATTTAAATAGTTCTTCTTTCATCTGAAATCAAAAATAAATTTTACACCTGCAAAACTTTTCTGGATTTCTTCATGAGGACATGAGGGCTTCTATTTAACCTTCAGGCAAGTGGCTGAGCTCCTTCAGATCAGCAGCTTTTGGAGGATTCACCGAGGGAAAACAAAATGCATAGGTGTCGTACTCCTTCACAACCCCACAAGCTGAACAGGAAGTTTTATAGCAAAGTAAGGACATACAGGATTAAGTTCATATTTACAGAACCAGTAGACCTTACCAAAACAAAACAACAACCAAACAAATGACTGAAATGTTATTTGGAAAGAAAGGGAGAAGTTGGGAGTGGAGGGGAGAAAGAACAGGAGACCAACAGCATCTCTGCAAAAAAGGATCTGGGATCCTGCTGAGCAGGTGGGACACGAGTCAGCAGTTGTGCATTTGTGGTGACAAAGGCTGTATTAGCAAGGCTGTGAAGGCTGTACTAGCAAGAACATTTAGAAAAGCAAAGTAGCACTGGACCAGGCTTCTCAGAGAAGCTGTGCAATTGCCACTTTATTGAGATTTTTGGAACTTAGATGGGTGAGCTCCTCATGAACTGGATCTAACTTTGAAGTTGGCTCCATTTTGAGCATGAGGTTGGGCTAAATGATCTTCAGAGGCCTCTTCTAACCTAAACAACTCTGTGCTTGTAAGTATAATGCTACGGAGGTGCATCCTTTCTCGCCATCGTATCTCATCTTTTTGACCAGGTCTCTTCATCAATATTCCCACCCCTAGAGGAGAAAATACAAACCTGAGACTTGACTCTATCAGTTCTGTTCATAATTTCCAACCCATCTATCTCTAAAGATCTGATATCCAGAGAATAATTTCCTGCAAAATTTATCTCACAGAATTACAGAGGGGAAAAAAATGTATCAGAATGTATTAGCTAAGGAAAAATGTTTTATTTCTAATCTGCCTAAAATATGGGGGGGAAATGTTTTTGATATAATTGTTTATAATTATGACACTGCACATGAGATTCACTTAAAATCTGTTTAAAATTTATAAATACAGAACATGTGAAAAAGCAGTTGTGACTGCCATCTGATTTTTTTTAAAAAAGAGGCCAGGGACATCCACGGCCTGTGGAGATGCCGATGAACAAATCCAATGAATAGATACTGATATTTCAATAGTTTCTATTTCAGTAAAAAAATACAGAAACCTGTTAGTGAGTGTTGTACTGCTGCTTTTTACTTCTCATTGTAAGGCTAAAAAAGCACAAGTCTGCCATCCTGAAACTTCAAACAGCCTATGAACAGGAAATGTAGCTAAAAGTTTTATATCCGGTAGTGCAAATAAGAGCATCACAGTACCAAAGAACACAGCTTTACAGTTTTATATCTGCAGTGACTGATTTCTGAAGTTCTGGAAGACTGAAAATATATTAGAATTATTCATTGTGTTTGGTAGAGTCCAGAAATGGTAATAGGCTTCTAAGTGACTCTATAGATGGTCACCACTGCAGAAGTCAGAGAAGAATCACATTAGCCAGAAAAAGCAAAAAAAATTGTTGGAATTTTAAATCTCTCTTGGTTACCTGGCTTTAAAACATTGTTCAAATAATAGCAATAACCAGTATTCTTCAGCTTATGCTTATACTTCTGGTCAGACAGGTTTTCCTGAATTTACCCCTCCTCACTCAGTGTTTGAGAAGCATCCCTGGGTGTCTGAGATGAAAGCTATGGGATAGGTATGGTGCTTTCCTCCTCTCTCTCTCATAGGTCGGAACATGACATTTTAAGCTGCAGCATATTGCTGCAAAGATATTTCTGTTTTGTTTAGTTCAAAACAATTCAAAACTCATGATCTGAAATCTAAATGTGTTGAGAGACAAGAGGAGAGAAACTCAAATAAAAATAGGCATGCTGATAAAATATATATATAATGTTTCACTAAAAAGGCTTTCTTCCTGTTGTAAAATGAAGATAACCACAGTTTTATGGGCAGCTGGTAGCCCATATGCCAGAACTACCAGATTTGAGTAAAGGAATTTGGACTAATCTAGTAAGTGTGCTATGGGAGAAATGGGGGGAGATCCTGTAGCATTTTATTCTACCAAGTCAAATGCCAAGAAATGTAGCTATTTCGGCCTGAACTGAACACATCACTGGGAAAAAAGGGACCCTGACCATATGAAATTTAATTTTCACCAAACCATGTATGATTTTTTATCTGTACTCCTTTTGTCAGACACAGATTCTTTTCCTTATTGTATCTCACAAGACTTCAGTTCTTTTTGCTCTTTCTGGGCTTTGGGGTGGGTTTTTTGTTGTTTGTTTGTGGTTCAAGGTATGTTGGTTTTTTTTTAATTCAAGACGTTTGCTTCTTTTTCCCATTTGAAGTATAGAAACAAAGGTACTTAAAGACATGCCGCTTGTGAAGAAATAGGTTAGCTTCTTATAAACTCCATTTTTTATGATAGAAACTTTCTGTACTAAAGATTATCTCTGTGCAAATATGTTTAGATTAAAGGTTTTCTTGGTAACGCACCTCTTCCTGCAGAGGTTCCTTTCAGCATACACCCACAAACTTGACTTCCCACTGAAGTCACCAGCCTGTATTATACTGTGCATTGAAAGGTATTTGCAAATAACAGAAAAGTTCTCTAAATGTCAACACATAAAATGATAAGGCAAATTGCTGTAATGAAGAGAAATTATAAACTGATACGTAGAATTCTGTCTACAGAATAATCATTATTTAATATGTGAAACTGAGGCTTGATGAGTGTAAAGGAGATGTTTTCAAAAGCAGCTGAGTTAGTCACCAAGAGATTGCACATAGCAGGCAAACTTACCACACAATGAATTTACTAAACCTTCATCAGAAATCTTGTGAAGTCAATCATTGTCACTTGGACACTGATTTACAGCACTGTGTTGATGGAGTCTTTTGAGTACGCATCACTGGTGCGGGGGAAAAAAGACCTGAGCAAATTACAAAGCCTGATTTGCTGATGTGCATGAAGGTTTCCCTGCTAGTACCAAAAATGCAGGTAAGATGATAGCTTTGATTGGGGAACTTGGTAAAAAATTCTAATTTTGAGTGGGTTGGAAAGTCAATGGCAAATAGTGAACAGAATGCTCAGAATGTTTTCATTCCCTTGTGAATAAATCACAAGAGCTTCCCTTCAAAGAGTGCCCAGGTAAAGTTATCATCACTGATACTGGTACACTGGGTATAGGCAAAGAGAACAGAAAATGTAGCAAGAATCAAGACAAGCATCAAGAGTATGGTACAAAACAGGGATTATATCCACCTGCTATTGTACATTAAGTTAAAGAGTAGGAAAAAAAGAAACCAGAAGAAGCGAAGGGGAATAGAGAACTTCTGGTTTAGTTGTGGGGAAGTAGAATTTATGCACATTCCTGTACACCAGAAATGTTTAGGATATATTTACACTGGAAACTGTAAAGCCATCGAGTCTGTGTTTGATCTGCAAGCAACAAGAAACCTAATTAGAATCAGGTCATTCTTGGCTATCCTAATTGGAAGAAACATGAGACAGATAGAAACTATCATGGAAACAAATGGCACTAGATTGTACACAGATCTGATAAAGAGTGATGCTCTAAGCCAAGGTTCCTCTTTGGAGTGGCTGCAAATTTTAAAAAGGACAAAAAAAGGGCCAGCAAAGCATAAGATAGTCATGTGCTAGACCTTAGAAGGGAGTCAAAGCAGCTGCCTAGGGGAGCAGAAATAACTGGGAAGTCAGACACAGAAACTGTTAGCAAACTGTCTGTTGTTGTTTATTCATGAAGTATGCACTGAAAAACTTTGTATTACCTGACCAGAAAACAAAACAAAGAACCCCAAAACATTCTCAGCTATTAATTAACTTCTTCCTGTAACAACCAACCATACAAGGTCTCAAAATACTGGCTGGCTGCTTGGGTCAGGGAGCAATAATAAAGCCTTTTGGTAAGAACTACCTGGTTTTGAGAAACTTAGAGAACCAGTTCAAAGATTTTAAAAGAAAATGTTAGTTTAAGACATTATCAAGCTCAGTAATGTGAAGCTCACTATAAAGTACCTTAGCAAGCCCAAGGCTATCTTAGCTCTGAAGAAAAATCACACACATCATTGCCAAAAGAAAGGGAAGATAAATGGAAGTTGCAGATGCTGCTCTATCCATCTGTGGTTGGTGAAAAAGAGAAATGCAGGAAAGGAGACAAAGTAGACCAGGGTTGGTCATCTCTTATACAGAAGGTAAAATGTAACTCATTTAAAACCAAAATAGAACATGCTCTCTCTCCTTGCAAGCTCTGCTTTGTTAATATTAGGCCAAATGCCAAAATTAAATTAACCTTCTTCTAGACCAGGCAAATTATTTACTGAACAATGTCAGGATTTGAATCCACAGTTCCAAGAGCAAGCTATATCCAAGCTGACGCTCACCTAATAGTATTTAGTTTGTAGTTCTTGGCCACCAATATTCTGTGGAAAAGACTCAGTGTGGAAGCCAGTTGTCATGTGGAGATATTTTCAAAGGAATTTTTGCAGGAAGAAGCATGACAGAAAGAAAATCAAGAGCCCAAACCTATTTATGAAAATGCAATAAGGAAGACTTACGAAAATTTATTGTCTAGATCACACCATCCTATCTTTTTGAAAGAAATGGTGTGTTTATAAATACCTTTTTCCTATACTTTGGATAGGAATACAGCTCTGTAGTTTACCAGATTCTCTTCCTTGCTTTTTAAGAAGACAGGCATGATATTTGTCTTTTTGCTAGTCAGCAGGAAATTTCCCCAATCATGACTTTTCAAAAGGTTTTTTAGAGACGCCTTACACTGAGGAAAACCAACCAAATCCCTTAGCAACCAGATAAATCCTATGGACTTAAATATGCCCAGTTTCTCAAGCTGATTCTGATTCAGTTGCCTATGGGGTGCAGTAACTTTCTCCCATGAACTTTGCTGCTTGGAACAGAGGCCCGTGAGGCCTGAGAGCAACCTTGCCAATGAAGACAGAAACAAAGGCATTATTGGTGTCAGCCTTCATCCTCAATATTACATTGCCTGCCCCATTCATCAAGGGGAAACATTTTCCAAGGTCTTCCATCTGCTGCCAGTGTACCCACACGCTTGTTTGGCTTTTTTTTTGCTGCCCACATTCCCTTCAGTTTCAGCTCTAGCTCTAGCTCTGGTCTTCCTAATTCCATCCTTGCATGCCCAAGCAATGCTTCCATCTTCCTTCTTGATAGCCTGTCCATGCTCATGCCTGCTGTACACTGTCTTCGTGTGCTTGAGTTGCCAAAAGGAAATTATTAGAATGTGAATGGTAATTATGTGACATTATGAATGACCACGAGACAATCCAAATTACAAGACTGTATTGATGCAAAATCTGATTAATCTGATAATACCTTCCATAGATAAAACTTACAGTGCTCTGTATTATTCCTTACACTTTAATAACTCTGGGTTTCATCTAGAAGTTCACCATTGTCTCAATGGCCTGACACAAAGTCTTGAAATCCATTATATAGAGAATTACTGGGAAAACCACAAACCTGAAATTTTGTGAGCAATCAAGAACTACCATCTGTAATATTCTGTTAAAAGCATATTAAAAGAAAAAACTGTTGTGGTATTATGTCTTTTGTTTTGAAATTCAAAAACATATGATGAACCCAAATGCCAAACTAGGTATTTAAAGAATCATGCTGTTTTAAGATACGCAAAAAAAAAGACAAAAATTAAGATCATAAGAGGACAGCATTTTTAATTATTTCCAAAAACACCTTTTCTATTTAACAGTATTTCAAATCTTTCAGTGCTTTTGTATTTTCCAGCAGCTTATTTATATCTTTTGTATTATTCATAGACATAAGCTAAGACATCCTTACTAGCAATGTATGCATGCTCGTCTTCAAGGATTAACACGAAAAAGGTTAAAAACAACAGGGAAATGGGACCTGCAGCACAGAGGAAAAATCCCAGAAGAACTGGATAAGTTTAACATAAATGCCATTTTCCTAAATGAATCCCCTCTCCCCAAACTTCAAGTCAGTTCTTTTTTTCTCAGAAGCCCTTTAACCAACCTTAGCCAAGCTGTTTGTTTGGGTTATTTTTAACATTACCCTACTGCTAAACACAGTCAGATGTCAAAATGAAATAGGATGGAGATAAGGAAGATAAATCTGAGAAAATAAGTAAATTTGGTAAAATAAATAAATTTGGTAATATAAAAATTGTATATTCATTACCCTTGTTGCCAGACCAACATTTATAGGGCTCTCAAACATTGAAAAAATAGTAAATAGATATTTGCTTTCAAGTAATTTTATTTTGAAAACTTACAGGTTTAGACAACAAGGACAACAATTTGGTTCAACACCCCCATCCAGTATATTCTGAATGCTGAGTGGATTTAAAGATTCAGTCTAAACACTGCCCTGGATGTTGTGAAGGGAATGAGATCAGACAGTGAAAAATTTGCACTACAGGGAAAAGGCAAGGATGGCCAGAGAGGTTAACGAGCACTATGCAGGCTAGAACCCAAGAACTCCTCTCTTTACCTTCTATCACTTCTAGAATCTGCTTCAAGATCTTCTCTTTTATTTTCCACAATCCAGTCTCCTTTGTTATTTTTAAGGTCAAGAGCAAGCCAGCATCTTGGTAAACAGAATTTATCTTTTTACAACAGCAGCCACTCTTTAGAAAGGCATTAAAACTGACAACAACCATGGCTCCTTCAGGTTGCTAGTTGAAAAATCTGATTTGTCATTGAGGTAGATCTTGGCACATTTATCTTGGTCTGTACCTATAGAATCCCTTGCTGCAAGAAAGTTTTCTTAATCTCATTATTTTTCTTCCTCTTTGGTCATCTCTTTAAGGGCAGATAAATTCCTGCTTTCCATACTACTTTTTCCACTACTTTTCCGCTTCATGTATTTTTCTACTAAAGTATTAAGGCAGCAAAAGAAGAAAATCTCCTTGTTTCCTCATCTTAAGCACTGGGAAAGCTCCTTAATGCTGCCAGTCTACAGGGCTGGTGTTTACCATGGCAGAATACATAGGCTAGAAACATATGCAAGCCACTGTGACAAAGTATTTAACCAGGAAGAGCTGCAGTGGCTACACCATTCAAAGGCTAGGACGTTTCTGAGGTATAAGAAACAGAATAGGAAGGAGTGGCTGAGTTAGAGAGAGTTGGTGGAATCTGGCCAAAGGCAAAGCAAAAACTGAGAAACTCTTATAAGACATGCAGAAGCAGCAGAGGATGAAGACAGGAAGGTCTAGAAGGAATGGCAGTGATTCTAAGGGAAAAAGAACAAACAGAAATATCAATGCATGCTGAAAGAAAGGAAGCTTTATCTAGCATTGCCCAGCTTTGTTGTCAAAATATTCCCAGTATAGAGTACCCTTCCTAAGGTGCTTTGCATATTAATTGCTCACCAAAGTTAGGAATAGGGGTGAAAGCTGTATTTGTAATGTAACAAAATACTACTATTATAGATGAAATAACTGTTGTCTGACATCTCTCCATAATTAACCTTTTTCATTATACTATATATCCATATTAACCTCTCATCAACTGCTGTTTTCCCCTACAGTGAGATATTACCCTTTCATTACTTTTAATATAAAAGAGATTCAATATCACTGTTTATTATCATTATTCCTAATGACATGGTGAGGTATTACCCATGGCATCTTACTGCATGTCTGCTCAAGTAGATCGGGATTTGCAGCAAGGTCCTGTTTAGACATTGAATGAACACAACAGTCATGTTTAGTAAGTCTTATGTTCTGTCAGAAAAAGTAGCTTATTACTAATGAGATGTATTATGTTATTTAATACCCAAATAAAACTCTATTTCTCAAGTATGCATGCCTGGGGCACAAATCTGACAAACACTTAGGGAAGCAAAATGCTGTCCAAAGAGACAGTGATTAATAAAGACCAGTTGGGGGGGGTGTTGTTTCCATGTTCTAAAATACTGGCTTTGATTTACTTATTTTTTGGAGTGAATCCAGTATAAGAAAACAGTGTAAGCATGCTAGGGAGAGCTTCAGGGAACCGAGGAATATTCACTGAGTCTCTGCCTACTGGCTGAAATGCTGACATCTTACATGGCTCTGTTTCTGGAAACAAGAAAGCTTTGCTTAGTTACTAAAGGGATGCCTGGGTGTCTTCAGTTTCTTTAGCTGGGGTTGAAGCATAAATTAGAATTATGTTGAACAAGCATTACATTTTGCATTTCATTTGTATAACATTTTAGTCTGGCTCCACATTATGGATATGGCCCTCACTCAAAGAGAATTTGTATCATTCAATTAACCTCAATTTTCACAAGCTACACTATGCAACAAAAAGCATAATTGCTTTCATTCTCTGCTGGGATACTAGTGGTAAAACCTAAAACCTGGTGTGTCTATACAATGATCTTACCCAGGTTTCGCACACCTTGGAACAGTCACATCTACAGAACTGATTACCATTTGCTAAGTCACAATCACCTCATCTTCCCTTGCTTTCTTCCACAAAAGCAGAAGTTCCTGCATAGTAGAAGTTCCTAATTGATTCAGAGACCCCAACAGCAAATAGGAATGGATACCACCTAGGGAAGTGAGCTCTGTGTACAGAAGATTTTCTAAGTAGTTTACTTCAGCCCTCCTAGTTTTGCTTCATTTTATTTAAAGCTCACCTCAACACACCTGCCAGCTGTCCAGAAAACAGGAAAGTCCCCACCACAGAGGAGTCAGAATAGAGCAGAAATATTTTGGGAGAAATACCCATTTGGTGTAATTATTGATAATATTTATTTTCAGATTACTTCCATGTAAAAGATAAAAATTCTACAGAAATTAAAATAAATCAAAATATTATATATTATATAGTAGTTACCAAGAAGCTAACAAAGATAGAAAAAGACTGTAATCTACTTTAAAATTATGTGACTATGCATAATTCTCTCCTATTTAATTCCTCTACAGCAAATTCCACTTAAAATTGTACATGAAGGTTGGTAGCCTTGTGGGGTTTTCCTATGTTTCCTAATTGCTTACAGACTATTCAAATATGTTTAGTTATTCTGAATACAGATGGAGTTTCAATTTCTCCTTGAGACTGTCCTTTTCTTTATTGAAAGAACACTGAATTTTAACATTTATTGGCCTTGTTATCTACAATCAGCATGATGGTATTGAATAATTTAAATATTTTTATTGATATAACAATAATTTTAAAAATTAAATTATTAAACTGTCCACTAATTTTTAAATGGCTGGCTTTTCTCTTGACACAATGAAAAAGAAACACAATAATTGCATCTTTGCAACACAACTGCTGTAGTCAAACATTTGGGTTATGAGTTAATACACACAACACTGTCTTTAAGAGGCTTTGTAGTGGAAAAAGAGGTTTAATACTCAAGAAAGGGGACACAATGATTCTTGATCAAGTTTGGTATTGCCCAAAACTAAGAATGAGCTGACCTTTGGACTTGGGAAAGCAGAATGGGCATTGCATAAACTCTGGGGAAAGAGTAAGGAAGAGGTTGTAACTATTTTGCTGCTTTTCATTTTTCCCAAATGAATGAATATTAATTGAGAAATGCTGTTACATATTTTATGACACTCTGAGTACATGTTCTGAAATCCCATGAGGCCTTGTTTAAATACAAATTAATCCTAAACGACACTTAATTAGCATTGCTGTAGTTGATTTTGCTTTTTCTGCTGTAAGGAAGAATACAATATCTTAGACTTTTGCTTTTTTCAAATATTAAAATATATGATGGAGGTGAAGAAGTGAATTCGGAGCTGAATGACTTCCTGGCAGGAGAGAATCTGACAGGATGGCATTTTACTAATTAAGAAGAGTGCTGGACTAACCAGATGGGAAAAATACATACTGAAACTTTTTTTCTTCCATTAGTTCTTTTTTTTTCCCTACAACACAATGTAGAAATAATCAAGGACAATGAAGGGCACACAAAGAAGAACTGGTAAGTAAGGAAATTTGCTAGCATAAAATAAACCTACGAAAATCAGATAGTAACCAAATAATCCTTCTTTAATCAGACCAAAAATTGAGCAGCAATCAGAAGCCACTGATGTGAGCAAGATATTTCTATGCTTCAGACCCATCTCTAACATAAACGTACAGTGTGGTTTCTGGTAAGTCAGTCAGGACTAGATCTACAGAGGCATTTTAGGTCCTAAATCTAGTACTTAGATATCATCATGATCCTTGAAAAAAATAAATCAAAGCGTTTAAGATATTTTCCATCTCATTTAGAGAAAGAGGAGATAACACAAACCACCCCAATGCTAGGGACAAAGTAAGAAATGTGTTTTAAAAAATCTCAACATGCTAAATAACAAGAAGGTTTTTCTAGCTAAATTAAGCTCAATAAAGTTACCGAGGAGTGTAAAATAATGTAAAAATGAGACAAAATTGAAAAAGTCAAAATGGGATAAATAGCAACACATAAAACATATGTATTCCAGTAATACATTTGTAGCAAGACAAAGACAAAGGAAAGGGAGATCTGCTACTCAGTGGAGTAAAAATATAAAATATTATTAGAGATGATGTCAAAAAAGTTGATACTTTTTTTTACTTTTCTTCACTAGAAGGGTCAGCCTCGATCAGCTGACTAAAATCATTAGGATCAGAGACAAGGAGTGGGAATACAGGATAGGACAAAAACTTAGATAAAATATTTTCAAACCAGCTGAGCTTGCAGAAATTCCTTTCAGGATACTTAGAGAACAGAATAAAGATATTTTGGAGTCATTAGCAACAATCTTTGAGAACTTGTGGAGAACAGATGAGCTTCTAAAAGAATGAAAAAGGACAGATGTCATGTTTATCTTTAAGAGCAGAGAACAGAAGAAATCAGGAAATTACATACTGTTCTGTCTTTCTGAGAAAAATACTGGAGCAAGTAATTGAACAAGTTAGCTTAAAAGCTCAAGTTTTTGTCCCATTTTAAGGATGTAAAATAGTCAGCACATATTTGTTGAAAACTATGGTGGAAAGTCAGCTGGATCATGTTGTCCAGTTTGTTCATTGTACCTTGTGGGAAATGTGGTTCAACTGAAGAATAATTAGAGATTTAGAAAAAAAAATCTGTAAGAAAGAACAGAAGGTCCCTTGGGAGGCTGTGAAATCTTTATCACCAATATAGATCTTCAAAACAGGCAAACATATGTTAGAAATGGTTTAGGTAAAGCTGATGCTGCCTTTGGCAAGGATGGTATCTTCAGAGGGCTGTTCTAGGCACCAGTAAAGTAGAAAATCAGTCAGTAAAACTGATTGTCAAAAGCAGCAAAGTGGGAATGACCTACTGCTGACTATGCCAAAAAACATGCAAACATTGTAAAAAGGAGACTGGAACCTAAAGATTGTTGTAGCCATGAGGCTAGAGAAATATAATCTCTCTGATCTGTCCCAATTAGTCCAGGCAAAATCTAATTTTCATCGCCAGGAGATGAGACTAGGAAGGAGTCAGAACTACAGAGTATCACCCAGAGACAGAAGCTATACTTAAAACATTGCTTTTCAGCAAGCTCCACATTCTGTGGAGCAAAGTTATGTACTAGAGGCAGTAGCAACCTCCATGAAGCTACTGGTATCCATAACCCTGAATTCCTTTTGGGATTCTTATCTTTAGCTACTCTACCATTTGTCAACAAAGTAGGAAGGGATAGATTGGAAGACAGAAGTGTGTCAGGGCTTGGACTGATAGAACAATATCTGTCCATTGCCTCTGAAGAATTTGCAGAAAAAACTCAAGAACACTTCTTTAAGTTCCAGGCCATAGTATGGATCAAATCTTTTAAAAGAGAGGTTTAGAGACAGCTGTCAGTTTGGCTGTACTTCAGAGTATGGACAGAAAGGTAAGGCCAAGCATTAGGGGAGGAGGGCCGCTGGTACTTCATTTTCTTACTCCCAACTAACCTTACATCTATGACTTTATCTTTCTTCATTTCATCCAACCTATTAAGAGTTGCCTTTCTTTAATGTTATTTTTGCCTGATATCTTTTTGCAATCTAAAATGCAGTTGTTACTCACTGTTGCAGGAAATGATTTTTCAGTTCTGTGTAGAATTCTCTCATTTGATTTAACACACAATAAACTGATTGCAGTGCAATTTAAGAGCACTGGCAGGTATGTGATGACACTACAGCAATGGTCAAAATGGTCAAAACCTGTTCAAATATTTCCAAAAGATACAAAGGCAGAAAATAATATGAGCAAAACGCCACTTCGAACACTTCATTCAACACCCTTGGTCTGTATCTACTGAAATAAATTCCTTATTAGTAAATACAAATTAATGTATAATTGCTTTTATAACACTATTTTGAGTTATCCCATTTTAATTTAGATCTCTGCTAAAAGCCAAAATTCTCTTACATCTTTTGCTTCCAGAAAGCCAACAATAAGTGGATACAATGCTAGAAGAGCAGGTGTGTTTTCACTCAGCGGAAGCAGCTACAGATAGGAAAATGTCTTAGCAGCTGGTGAATCAGAAGACTGAAGCTGTGCCAGACGAAGTGAGTGTGTGCATGTGTGTGCACACGCGTTTTGCCACTAATTATGCAAAAAGGCCCAAACCCATTGATCATGTGTTTCTCTCCCTACTTCACTGGGAATAAATCTTGAAGTGTAACAGCTCCTCCACAAAGTCAGAGTTATTACCACTGATGTAATTTCTGTATTAGAACTGACAACACACAATGAATAATCCTTTTTTTTTTCTTTATGTTTTGTACATTTATTCCTGTTTACTGCATGGTAAGAACAAATATCAGTTGCAAGAAGCTGGTATAAACTTTTATTACCTTTAACTCCTCTTAGCTTCACAGACGATGAGGCTTTATTCAACCCAGCACAGCATCAACACACAGTGAGCTGCACAGCACATGGCTTCAAGCTTTCTTTGCTTAAAGTTGGGAAAGATTTACCACAAAATTCAGCAGGCACAGCTACTGCTTTAACTGTGGTGCATGCAGATATCAAGAAATTTTAGTTAAAACTTGAGCAGCCTGACTGCTCAATGACTACTCCTTTTTTTTTTTTTCCTTTGCTCAGTTATAGAACTTCACGGCAATGGTACATTTTAAGACTTAGAGAAACACTCATCTGAGGATTATTTTGTCTTGCAATTCTAATTAGTTGAGTTTAGACCCACCAAACTCTCATAGGAAGATTGTGAGTAATAATCAAGAAAAGTGCTTTGTTGAAGTCATAAAATCACAATTTCATTGATGAAAAATTTAAAAATTAGCAAGAGGAGCTAGAACAACTATATCACAAAACAAAGATGACATAGATGAATAATTAAAAAAAATTTTTTCACTCTGCAGATAAACAGAACTCTTTCTTTTTAAATTCCACTATAGCATACAATCAAATAATGTTGAAATAATTTATATCAACTCTGTGTGTCAGGGAAATTATGAATATGGTTTCAGCGTCTTATTATCTTGTAAAAATCCTTAAGGGGGACTAGTGGTTTTGTTCAAAGATTACACAGAAGAAGGTCACCTTGCTGTGTATTTACATAGACATACCTTCTGTTAAGCTTTGTGAGCAGTTAGAATGATATTATGCAGCTGATCTGTTGGCCATCAAAATTTAACTAGAAGCATAGTCAAATTATACCCAGCGTCTTTGAGAAACCAGATAAAACTCACTGGTTATCTTTAATAAACTTGCCCAAAGGTTTTATCTTTCAAATGGATATTCTCAAAATAATAATTCTGAATGGATTTTTCAAGATCCTTTGGAGCTTCTGCAATAGTAATGTTGCCTATACTTCTACAGAATCCCATCTTTTATAGGAAATTGTTTAATGTAGAGAAATTCCCACACATTTGTATCAGCATGAAGTCATTAACATAAGAACATATGCCACATTGGTTCAGACCCATCTTCTCTTCAGCAGTGGCTAGAAATCAATGCCCTGGGAAGAATAAGAACAGGGCAAGCATATGTAATACTTCCTCAGAGTCTTCTCCCAGCTGCCAGCTATTTTCAGGTCAGAGAACTTCCTGAGATTGATGCTGCCTGTCTCTTTAGTTTCCCTCAGTGAATCTCTCAAGTATTTACTTGTCCAATTTCCCCCTGAACACCAAAATTGTCACATCCTGAATGGTTCTGACAAGAAGTTCCATAGGTATTCTAACATAGGTCCATTAACGTAATGACTTTGCATCAATGCCTGTCTCCTTCTTCTCCCCAAAGTTTGGAATTCTATGACACTACAAAAACAAAAATAATACCATGGAATCTGTGATCTTGCTGCACAATACAGCTCCCCTTTTTGCAGAAGAGGAAAAGAGGTCATAAGATTCCAGAAATTAAATGTGTCATTTCAAATACATCTTCCTTGACTTCTTCCACTCTTACTCCAAACTGAAAACCTGAATAGAGGCTTAGGATCAAAAAACATTCAATAAATAGTGCAAAGTCTCTGTATATCAATCATGTCTTCTTAAATTACCTATCAAGAGTAAATAAATTTTAACATGTAACAAAGGGAGAAGGCCTATGTAATGTAGTTGATATCAAAATATCTCACTTTTTCACATTGACAGATCTAAGGAATTAATGATTATACATTAAATTTCCTGAATACTTGTTTCTGTGGCAAAAAAGGCACTCAAGCTAGAACATTAATTTTTCAAGGTGTCTTCCTTACATTGTTCTACAGAACATAGTTTCAGCTATACAGAGGTGTGAGGGGAAGTGGAGAGAGACACAATTATGATAAAACTGAAACAGAGCTCAAGGGTCTGCCTAATTAAGTTTCTTTGGAGCTTAACTAAGGATCAGTGGATTGGCTATTCTTCTCAAAGAAGTATTACACTCCCCATCTTGTACTCCCTCTCTGTGTAACACAGGTTATATTCTATATAGAGGAATAGCATTTGTTTTACAAAGCTGTTGCTACTTTCTTTTGGTGTCATTATCATCACGGGCTCTTTCTTCACAACATATTAAAAAGTACGTATTATATTTGGTACAACAGTTGCTATGTATGTTAACTGTTCCCACGCATGCAGGGTTGACTGTTCATGCACTGCTCCCTTTTCATGCAGGGTAACCTTTCTCCAGGGTAGGGAGCCTCCAGAAATCAACATCACTTATGGAAATAAAGAATGTTGCACTGGGTCCAAAACCAGTTTGCAGGCTGTTTCTGCTAAAGTCCCTGTTTCAGAGAATGACTGTCTGCTCACAGTTGCATTTAAGGAAGTTCTACAGTTGGGTATTTCTCAGTGGAAGTTCCCAGCTAATATTAGTCATAAGAAGTACTGAAGTACAAAACCACATTTCATAATCCTGTTGACACTCCTCCAGGCAACATATAGATTTCCTATACTGTTACCAAAGAGATGAGAAAAGAAAATCCAGACTTTTTGTTCCTACTCTTTGTAAAGACAATGAGTAAATTACATTTATCAACTCCAGCATTCAGATACACAGAAAAAGTATCAGACACTACTTTTATGTTGCTTATAGTGCTCTAAATCTGTATGTCTGCATTTTGATTAAATATCCTTTATTTCCTCGAACCCAGGCTTTGTCTGTTACAACCTATAGGCAAATTACATACTAGGGTTTACACAGGCTCATCAACTAATTACTCTTGATGTGGGGAAAAAAATAATCAGCCTCACTTTCCTTCACACTAAGGAATGACAACATTTGGTCTAAATTCCTCTACAGTTCTCATTTTCTGATCGGGAAAGGCATTTCAAGATCAAAATACACTTTTTATTCAGTTAAAGCAGCAGTGACCGATTAAAAGAACAGCAAAACACCACAGAGCAGCAGAGACTTTCAGCACCTAGCACGCTCCTTTGGGACCACAGTTTCTAAGTTCTGGAAAAGGTTTAACATCTGACGTGAGCCACCTAGTGTCTGAACGCATGGCTACATTAACAACTTGCAAGAAACATTTTAACCTCTTTCTGGTAAAGGCCAATTTGCATTTATAACCTTATAAAATGACATGAAGGAATCAGATGAAACCTTCGATGAACTACAGCCTTTTGCCAGCTGCTTCAGTACCAGCCTCCCCTGAAAGCAGCGAGTTCCTCTCGAGACCTCAGAGCAGCGTAACCAACGAGCACAGCGTTAACACATCAGTGCAGACTAAGGAAAATTCCTGTTAAAATACCATTTCAGAAGAAATGTCAAACAGCAAACTGCATATAGATGGTGCAAGGTACCTAAATAGGCTGCTTGACCCACTGAGAGCAAATTTGCATTTTCAGTACGAAAAAAGTATCAACTTGCTAATTCCCAACCACCAAGAAAAAAAAAAACAAAACAACCCAAACCCCCCCAACAACAAAAAAACCCACCCAAACTTTCTAAGCATTAGCAGTCAAAATAAGACTTTCTCTGACTCTGAAGACAAAATGAAATAAAATAATAAAAACAAGAAACTCTTCCCCACCACTACCAAACCCTAGATAAGTGGTTTGCAAATATTTTTAAGATTAGCAATATGCTTCTTCTTTCCAGCTGCCTTGTGATGATTACATATAGGAAAGCAATCCTGCCTTGACAATGGCATAAAAGTGTGAAATATTGATGTGGGACAGAAATACAGAAAGTTGTTCCTGGAATAGCTGTATGGAAGAGAATACAGAAACAGAAGAGGAAGAAGCAGAAAAACAAAGAAAAAGAAAGCAAGATGAGGAAGAGAAGTAATTAAGTAATTGACTGTAAAGCAGAAAACACTCTAAAATATCAAAGTCAGAGATCAAGTTAGCTATGAAATAGAGGTTTTGTATTATTTTCATGGATATTTTTCTTTTCTTCTAGCTAATTTATTCAAAGGTTGGAGGTCTCTAAGAATATCAAGGTGGGTTACTGTAAAGCTTGTAACATACACTTTATTGTATTGGGGAAGGAAATGTAAAGAAAGAAGGCAATAAATAATGAAGACAGAGGAAAGACCAGCTTCTCTCGGGCTTTACCGTGAAAGAGTATTACTGATAAAGCACCAAGAGATTAATTTATGTCATTTGAAAAGTCATGTTTGTTCATGGTTGCCAGTTTTGCTTTGCTGAGTTTGAGACCTTCACAGCAAATTTACACTAAGTACATTTCTAGAATTTAATAAACAATATATTTCCCTAAAACAATTAACATGCAATGATAGTGTTTCAGAGGTGGTATAATGCTCTATTTGAATTCAGGTAGCCATAATCTTAGTTGACGCACGCTTATCATCAGATAACACCCACTTGTGCTTTTCTGTACATTATTCCTTTTTAAATATAGCATCAGTTAAATTATATTGCATGTACGGATCTGAATTTAAGAAATGCAGGTTTTATTTCAGCTGAGATATCCATTATAATTGTAAGTGTGCAACTACTTGCCAAAACTGAATAAAAATTTAACATGTAGAATTAAAAAAGAAACAATAGTCTTTTTTGCCCACACCCTATTTTATATTTTTTAAACCTGGTTGAATGAAACCTTAATTTGGATGTCTCAAACACGGTCTCTGGAAAAGGAAAATGAATCCCCCTTTCTTGGAAACATACTAAAAGAGCAAACTCTCTCTGAATATTAATAGCTCATTAGGATCTCACCTGAAGTTCTTAAAAGTGGCCAAACAGGAAGTATCTTTATAGGCTCATTAAGCTGTCTGCCTGTAAGCCTCTTTAGCCTTAGAATGGGCCAGAACAGATCAAAAGAGTTGCTAAAGACATTGCAGGAAAGATAAATTATAATGGAAAGAATCTTCAAAAGAGCACAGAGAGCAACACTTGGCTACTTTTTCTGCGGCTATGTTTGAGCTCAATCCTCAGGCTTCCAAGGGCAGGCACCCGGGGTATGTAGGTTATGACAGCTGGAACGCAAGTTCTGATCTGTGGTTGGGAAAGAGAAAAGCTCTGCCCTAGCAGCAGAAACACCACAGCTTGGCTGCGTGAATATGTTCACCGGGGTTCAGAGACGGCCGAGATTAATTCAAAATCTGCAGCGCTTCTCTGCTGCTGGCTCTGTGACGGTATCCTGGGCAAGTATGTAACAAACGCCTCATGCTCTCCCATCAGCGCCCATCCTCCTACACACCTTCAGGAAGAAAAGTTGTACTTACACATGTGACCTAAAGAGAGAAGGGCTTGTAGCAGCAGGAAAATTAAAACTGTGTGTTTCCATTATATTTTTACCTATAAAATTAATTGTCTGCACGGAATTAGTGCAGGGGGGGAAACGCCACTGTAGTAACCTACAACAGACCCTTCAGACAGAAACTATCCTGAGCATGAAAAGTATATAACAAACGTAACTATTCCTATTTATAAATCACTCTAAGTCATGGAAAGACAGAAACAGGAGAGGGCTGTGGGAGTCGGGAGCAGCACAGACCCTGCTTGAGGAGTCTTCGGCAGTCCTGCAGAAGAGGCACTGCACGACAGCCGGGGGCGAGCGGACAGGCTCCCATCCTCGCGCGGGATGGGGCTCACGAGGAAGGCGCCAGCCTTACGCGAACCCGGCGGCCGCTGCCCTGTCCTACCCAGACCCGCGGCCGGCGCGGGCAGCGCCCCGTCACAGGGCGGGGAGAGGCACGGCAGGAAGTCGGTTCTGGTTCCTGGGTTAAGGCGGCCCGGCAGGAGCGAGCGCCCTGTGCCGGGAGCAGCCGCGGGCTCCGTGAGGCGCTCGTAAGTCTGAGTGGCTTTGGAACCCACGCGCTCCTCGCCCTCCCGCGGGAGCGGCGGCGCCCGGCCCGGGGCTTGCGTGCGGAGGCGCTCCGGGAGCGGGGAACCGGGGGACGGGATCAGGGATCAGCTCGCTGCCGGCAGGCGATGGCCCGGGCGGCGAGCGCAGGAGCAGGAAGAGGCGGCTGCCCCGGCGGCGGGGGCAGCGAGCCCGGGCGCCCCGGAATCACCGTCCCCAGCCCTGAGCGCACAGGGGCTGCCCGGCTGTAACGCTGCTGTGCCCGGAGGGGCTCCTGCTGTGTTAACGATGCATCCCGCAGTAGGGCAAAGCAGGAATTGTGTCCACTCAGAAAAAATAAGGGAAAAATACAAAACAGAAAGAAAGTTCAGTGAGCTCTCAGTCTCTGACAAATGATTACCTCAACAGGTTTCCAGTTCCTAAGATGATGGCAGTGTAACTTACAAAATATTTCAATCGAAAAATCTGTTTTGAAAGCAGAAATATGTAGAGAAATACTTGAGGCTGGATGGCACCTGTGTTCTCATCTCTCATATGAACCTGTGAGAGGTAGGAATGTGTATTATGAATTAATGTGTATATACACATGATTTGCTAAAACCTTTTTTTTTTTAAATTTAAGGTGTTTTCAGAGACAATATGAAAACTAGTATGAAAACTCTAGTGAGCTGTGGAGCTGAGATAGCAGCAGAAATATGTTGTTAATCTTTGTGTTGGAGCTTTTTTGGCATTGACTCAGAAAATGCATAATATTGTTTATTTTTTTCCCCACCTATATCAGCAAAATGTTTCTGATTTGAAGCAAGCATTTTAAGATAATCTGCAGGTTTCATTTGGTTTGTTTACTACAAAGTTTGTCTTACAACATTTGCTGTACCCAGTGGTTATCTAGTGTTCAAATCTTTACTCCAATATGAAAATCCAGTTCTCATTGCCATAGCTCCAGCAGCACAGCACTCACAGGTATTCACATTTGCAGGACAACCTCTGGAACTAATCTCTTCCTCTAATTCTGTCCCTGTTAGAATAAATGTAGCATTTTGTAATGCTGCATCTCTGCTGTCTACATTTGATGTTAATGATTGTGAAAGTCTTTAGGATCTAATGAATATCCAGAATGTAAGTTGCTGAAGATCAGGATTGTCAGTTTTGGGCTGAATTATTTTCCAGTTGCTGTTTGGATACAGCGTAACTAAGCATAACTGATTAAAATAGCAAGGATATTTGGGTTGGGGCTTTTCGGTTTGTTGGTTTTGGGGGGATTTTTTTAGGGCTGTTGGGAGGGGGTTTTTTCCTCCACGTTGGATGCAGGGAGAAGGGTAAATGACAAGGAACAGTTGGCAAATTCCCTGATAAATATTGATGCCTATGGAGGAGAAGCAGGAAAATGAGCCAGTTTTTCTAACTGCAAGGAGTTCTGGATATGAGACAGATAACATAAGAAGCAGTTATTTATTCCAGCAGCAGGCAATCCGGGGTGTGACTACAGAGTAGTTTAATCCAATCTAAATCTAGACTGCGGCAGTCCTGCCCACGGCTAGTCGCATGTTCCCACTGCCTCCTTGTGCTGGTAGTAGTGCTCCAGCAGCCTTGCAGTGAGCTAGCTCCAGTTTTAATTTCGAGGTTGGTTTTTTTAGGGGGTTTGTTGTTGCTTTTTTGAGGAAGTAGGGAGCTACTTTGGCATACTCAACTGTGTAGCATAGAAGTACTAATAGCAGTACCAGTAAGCAGCAAAAATACATGGCCAGAGATGGGGGAAGGCCAGCCTGACACTGTTACGTAACTGTGACTTCATGTTACAATTCAAAGCCAGTGCTACTGTTGAACACAGGAGTTCTGTCTGCCAATTGCTGATGGTTCCTGTTCCTGTGCAGGCTTCCTTGTGTGATCGTGCCGTTTGAAGTGGTCTGTGGATCTGATCTGCATTAAAACTAACGCAGCAACAGTACATTTAGTATTTAAACTGGATTGGTTTGCTGATACGGTTTACAGTAAGGTTGCTTGTGCTGGAAAAAAGGAAAGGGTAAGGTTGAAGAAGAAATTAATGTCTAGGGTATGGGGCAAATATAGACAAATTCTTCTAGTTACAGTGCCATCTTAAATTGTCAGTAGTACTGACTTTCACTGTCCCTTTCTTACTGCATGGAGTCTGAATTTTATGGAGCTACCAGTAAATTGTTTTACCCTGCCAAGTAGAAAATCCGACGCAGTGCTACAGTTCTGCTGTTGGATCAACTACTTTTGATACCATCAGTCCAGACAAAAGCAGTACTCTTTGTTAATGTTCCCAGTCTCAATGAACGAGTAAAAGGCTGGAAATTAGGTATAAATTTTAAATACTGTTTTTCAAGTGGGGGTTTGAATTTGCATGAATGAAATTAAAATCTTCATTTTCTGTGAACTGTGAGTCACATGGAGCTGAGCCCTATTTCCTCCATTAGAAACTTAACATAGTTTCTTAAATCCCATTGCACTCATTTTTTGAAGTTATCTTTTATATCTACAGGACATGTCATTTAGTAGGTAAATTGTTAACAGTGGAAGATTTCAGAAGAGTACAAAATCAATACTGATGCAGTTCTGGCAAGCTTTTAAAGAATGTGAGAATACCCTTTTAAAGAATGTGAGAATACACTTTCAGCCATAACAAGGCCCTCTGCAGTTTAGCATCTGTCGCTAAAGGCAGATGTAATATCTGATTTTATTCACTGAACTACATAGAACAGTCCTTCATTTGAAACAGAAGGAAAGCCTACCCATTTAGTTAAAGGTGTGCCCCAGGTATGAGAATGAGTATTCCATTTAGTGAAGGGATTCTGTTTGTGGAAGGAAGGAGGTGGATGAAGTAGCCTGTGTTACTAACAATACTTTGAGACAGTGTGCACGGACTGAGATGATAAACTACTGAACTGTGTTTAGGAAAACAAAACAAGTCAAAACAAACAAAGACTTTCATGTGAAACAATGTAGGCCTTTTATGAAGAACTTAGAAACTTTGATTTCAGTAACACTTATCACATCAAAGGATCCCTAAAGATTCCAAGTTGTTAAAGAATTCACTTTGCTGCTATTAAAGTACAGCCATGCCAGAGTTGAGATACAGTCACTTTTCCTGTAGGAACACATTGGTAAAATAAAATTTGAAGGACAAAAATAAAATTTATCCATACAGTAAGTCTGTTGAACCTTCTAGAAAAGTCAGGCCACATTTCGGTATTCAAGCCCTATGATAGGGAAAATATTCAAAAGCAAGAAAACATGAACAAAATCTTCAAGCTTCAGAATTTTGAGCAGGGTCCAAGGCAAGTTATCCTCTACTCTTCTTGCTTGGCTTATCCTTATGTGACTGCATCACTTTCTTTAGTAGTATTTGTGGTTCACGCATAATCCCAGAAGACAGTGAGAGATGATACTGGTAGTCCACAGTCCTTTAAATACCAGGAGAGATGAAATTACTAATTTTTTTTCTTAATGCTGGTATCTTTTTTTTTGGTTGGGGGGGGCGGGGGGGGTGAGACTTTGCTAACTTGTTTTCTGCTGTACTTATGCTAAATTTTGATCTTAAAATTAATATAATATATTACTATAGAAGGAAATTACCTGTCTTTGCAAAGTTCTTGAAATTAGTCTGTGACATTTAATGGTGTTGTAGTCTTATGTGTCAAAGTTCATGAGCTGTAGTTTTGGGAGTTGTTACTGATATTGCACACAAAGTGTAAAAAGTTCATAATATTATGTGAAAAGGTCCAAGTCTTGATAATTTGTGCTGGTTGGTATTACTGATTTTTAGATAAAAGATGTTTTAACTCACCTTGTAGGGTAGCTTATTTTGGCATTTTCAAATTTGGCATGGAATAGGATAGGTTTGTGTGACCTAATTGAGTTTTTATCTTTTTATTTCTTAATGCTGATAGGGAAGATGTGTGCTAAACGATTCCATGGGTGAAGGTACGGGTGTTAATGTCTTTGAAATGGGTTTTAATGTCTCTACCAACTTCAAGCCGCTGGTTTGTTACAGAGCCCAGTTTGACTCTTGAAGCAGACAAATGGGTCCTCACAAGCCTGAGTTTCTGAACTTCGGGAGAAAATGACAAGCTCAAGGGGGGAATAGGTGGTAGGCAGTTTGGGAAGGCTGTACCTTCCTAGTACCTCAGCCAATGGGGAAAGGAAGAAGGCAACATGCGGCTGGGAGTTTGGGATAAAAGGAGGCTGTGTCCTCCAAAACCTTGAGAGAGAAAACCCCAGGGGCACGTGCCCCAGTGGAATCTCTCCCTTTATTCAAGTAAAGTTGCAGGACTCCTCTGTCTCCTTTATGGACACTGGCTTTTCATAGCGTCATTTTTCCGCACAATGCCAAAAGCTGAGTTTAGTTTTGTTTATTAATGCTGTCCTAATTTCACAGTTATGCAAACATTAAACTTTTGGAGATCACATAAAATCAGGTAACTGGTGATCTGCACCAGTTTTAAGTGTCAGTCTTAAACACTAACTACACATACATTTACACATTCTATACACCAGAATTTGGTTCAGCATTAAGCTGCTTTTGTTTGTCTTTTGTTTAAACCTATCCCTGAACATAAAATTAAATGTTGAGGTGAGCAGAGCTATAGTTCAAGCCATGATTTTAATGGTTAATGGTCAAGAGTTAATGGTCAAACATACCGCATGTTTTACTTGAATACAATAGTGGTGCAAGTCATGCTGTATATGTTTTAGTTACATACTATTTCTTAGTGTTCTCTCTTTTTCCTTCTGATTACTTTTCAGGTCTGTTAACTTGACCATCTTTCCAGTGATGAAACAACATTGGGAATTATGGACAAAAACATTGGAGAGCAGCTTAACAAAGCTTACGAAGCCTATCGACAAGCATGCATGGATAGGGACCATGCTGTGAAAGAGCTACAGCAAAAAGTAAGTGTTGGGATCTGAATTCTATCTTTAAAGCCATCCTTCCGACGGAGGATGGTAATACATGTAGATACCAGTTTCACTTTAGCTATGCATGCTTTAGTGCATCTGTTAAAGTTGGAAATCACCATTATGAAGCCATGCCAGTACATAGCAGAGTAAATCATTAGGCTTTGAATTTAGTAGGTGGGTTTCTGGTTTTTGACCTTGAATTTTTGGGGTTTTTTATTAGTTTTAAAGGTTGGAAAAGTGGTGTCTGTTTTGGAGGATTAATGAAGACTTCTAACGTAAACAGCAAAATATATATAAAATTTACCTAACTTTAATGAAGTACTTTTTGAAATTTAATTTGCACTCTTAAAAAATTAATTTTTATATTATTAATATAAATAGCTTAAATTGAAAATTTTTTTGGAAAACGTACCTGAAAGTTCCTAGAAAAAGCATTCTTCTTTTAAAAATAATAGCCTATACATTTATTCTTTAATTGTGAAATAACAGATTCTGAAGGCATTCTGACCAGTAAGAAGCACCTTTGAATTTTTACTTAGTGTATTGCAGAAAACATTAGTTAGTCCAAACTCCTCTAGAACTTCTCAGGTAGGACAGCATATTGCAAAGCTATCAGGTTTGGGCTTTGTCACAGCTATTTTATCATGCATATTCTGCCCAGCAATGGAACCTCTGTTACAGGAAGACTTGAATGTTTTTGCTGCTATAGGACTTTCTGATACTTAGTAGAACTGGTAGGCTGGGACTTTGTTCAGGGCCCGATGAACTATATTCCGTGTCAGGTTATGGAGCAGTAGCAGAATTGGAGGCAGGGAAGGATCTAATAGAGAATATTCTGATATCTGGGACTGATATTGCCTTTTACTTGCATGGCAAAATAAACTAGCCAAGGCCTCACAGAACACATTCCAGTCAGTCATGAGTGCAATCATGCACACTGTGCAGTCTGTCTCTATTCATAGTCTTGCAGCAGTGCTGGTGTAAATCTGTAGAGGTTTCTGTACATAACAAGTATAAGTAGTGTGATTTTGTGCTGAAATTGCAACTAATTAACAAAAGGCAAGGCATTTTTGAAGGTTTAGGGATCTTTTAAATTCTGTCTCTCAAGATGAACTATTAACTATTTGAAGGAAAGCCAGTTAAGTTAATACTCCTGAATCATGTAGAAATATGTGAAAGAATCTTCTGACCAAGAACTAAGGCATCAAGTACAAGATCAGATAGTCCTTCTAAGGTCTATGCAAGAAAACCAGAGAAGTGTGAGATCATCAGTGCTAAGTGAACTACATGCTTGCAAGATTGTTCTCTGCATTTTCACTGGCTCAGAAATTAAAAATTTAAAGCCTTTCATAAAGGATTACTACCAGTTTAAATCTTTGTCCTAATCAAACTTTCAGTAGTTGAATTTTATTATTTCAAAAGAGAACAAAAGTATTTTTTTCAAGAAGAGCTGATACTAAAATTACTTGGGTTTTTCAATTTGTGTTGCCTTTTTTTTTTAACCAAACTCCTGGTTTTTGAATGACCTTTGTACAGTGCTTTACTCTAGTAACTTCCTCTGTTCATTGTGTGGCCTCCATGCACTGTTGGATTGTCCACCATGCTGTTGTTAACAGTTTACTACTTAAGTTACCGATAGGCCACTTGTTTTGCCAGTCTCTAGAGCTGGGAGCCATGTCAAGCACACAGAAGCCAGAGTCATCTCGGCCAGATGGTGTTTGATACAGATGGATGGTTGGTTGTCATGCAGATCTTCTAGTTGGTAACTTGTTGCTGCCATCTGACTCAAGGAATAATTTGTGCACACTGGCTGTCAAAAGCATCTTCTCTTCTGTCTGTTTTAGCTGTCATGTCTGTGCTCTGTACAGAAGTGTTGACAAGACATTGCTGTTGTACATTTTCAATTTGGTTCTCAGTGATTTTTCTGCTTCATGAGGTCTCTTATAGCTGCTGGAGTGTACTGCTCTTTGATCACTTTTTTTTTTTTTTTTTAAAACCCAACAAAAAACCCCCTCATAGTACAGCTACTACCTGGCCTTTTAAAATAAATTTTGCTTGTAGATTTTTTTTCCTGCCTGCTTTACAGACAAACACAGCGGACAGTAGGAGCGTATGGAATTTAAACGTGGCTGAGATTTGAAAAGTAGATATCACTATGGATAAACTATGAATAGACGTGAAAACAATGCTGAGTCTTGTCCCAGATGGTGACAGGTGGTGACCTATTCAGTAATAGACATACTCCTAATTTCAGAAAAATTCAACGCATTCCTGAAAGTTTTCTTGTTGGGATTTCACAAGTTTTCTTGCTTCTTTTTAGCACTGCTGTAACTGCAGCATTAGGCATGTGCTAATGAAATAATAATTTTGAATATTAGCATCTTCCTGCCACCTGGCCATTCATTCAATTAATGGACTGTCTAGCAAAATTTATACAGTTTGCTGAAATACAAGCAGTATTATTAGAGGAGTCTGTGTGGCCTGTTATAGCATGAGTTGTAGTATTGGAGACAAAGGATGGGCTTTTTGCTTACTATCCTCCCCTGCCCTATTATGTAGGTTAGAAAAACAAGTCCACTACATTCTAAGAAATGGACAAAATTGTTCATAGGCAGTCAAAATTATTTACAGAATATCTGTTGAATGCAATAAACAATGTTGTTTTCCATTTAAAATCTATATTTTTTAAAGCCTATTTTTATATAATTTGTTAGAAAATGTGGGGGGCAAATTACTTCTTTCTATAGATAAGCTAACTGACAAGCATTCTGAAGCATATTAAAATTTTAATGTTAAGCCTGATGCATTCTGTCTGTAAATGAAGAATCCTGACTTAAAAGTTATCCTTTACAACTGCCACAGCTGAAGCAGTTATTAAAATTCAGGGTTTATTTCCTATAATACCTTTTCTAATCAGTATAGTCCCAAAAAGATGGACTTGCCAAAGGTTTTTACACAGAGGACCACAACTACAGTTATCTTTAAAAATCAGAGCTGCTTTTTATATGCCAAATAGGAGACCCCTAGTCAAAACAGAGAAAGATTAATGCTAATTAAATTATATTTGCAGACAGAAAACTACATGCAGCAAATACGTGAACAGCAGGAAAAGATAGAGCTTCAAAACAGCATTATTGCAGAACTGAAATCACAGTTGGCTGCTCTGAATGCTAATAGAGGTATGTACTCCAGTTTGCACATTATTGCTTTTTATGCTGTGTTGCACTGATGAATAGTTCTGACTTTGTTGCTTCAGTTTTTACAATATACATATTTCAAATGAGTATCATACTTTCCTGTGAATGTGAGAGTTAACACAAATGTGCCGTTTCAAGATCTATTTATAAAATCCAACACTTCTGGGGTCTCTCTTTATCCTCTTCAAGAAATGGTGAGATTTTCTTTAGAGGTAGAACCTGCTTGCACTGAAGCCAATAAAAGTTATGAAAATATGGGTTCAAATCATTCACTATAATCTAAAAAAGTTGTCATGTAATTAATTTTACACATCTGTTAATAAGTTTATCTCGGGTTGTTCTAGATGTGAGTGCTATGATTATATGTCTTTTATATGAGATAAGTCTTGTGATACTAATCCTACTGCATAACCAGAGCTTTATAAGCAGGTAATTCTCTTTCAAATCAAATAGTCATTGATGGATAATTTTTCACTGTTTGACTGTATTACACAAATAAGAGAAAAGAGTCAAAGTAACCATGTGTTAATCTGCCATGCTCATTAAATATTTATTCACACTAGCCTAACACTCCTGGTTTTCATAAATACTAGCAAAGTGGCTGACTTTTATTTTTAAGAGTACATGTACATTTCTTTATTGCCGATTTAGTCTTGCATTGTCTCTAAGCACAGAATTTGGCTTCTCTTACTTGTTTAATATGAAGGCTTGCTCAAAGAACATAAAGAAGTTAATATAAGTCTAGCATCTTTTAATTTTGCTTGTACTTAGAAGCTGACTGTGAAAAATGCAGCGAAAGTCAGTTGCTTTTTTTTTAAAATTTAAGGCAATGCGCATCCTTACATTCTGATGCATGAAGACATTGAAACATCCAACTTACCTTTCAGCCAGCTCTCTGAAAAACTGAACATAGCAAAGCAAAGAGAAAAACTCTTAAAGGTATGTCATCTGCAGTATATTTAACGTAAGTTCACTTTTGTGCTCTGATTATACGCTGAGAACCTAAAAGATAAGAGAGATTTTTACTGGTGCTTTTGAACTGCATGTGAAGTGCATGAGTGTTGTGCCCCTGCTGCCTGTTTAGGTGCCCTAAGCATTATCTTCAGTCCTTCCCCGTGAAATCTCTAACCATCAAGCTCCCTAGAACAGTTTTGATCATAAAGCAGGAACTTAGTTGCTTATTTATTTTTTAACTTGCCAAAAACCCAAAAAAGGGCTTTTTTCCTTCTTACAAGAGCATTTCACATTGCAAACGGTCGCTGTATTTTTGCAAGAAATGGGCAATCTGCACTCAAAAAGTGGTGGAGTGGGAAATGAACGATCCATTGCTCCAGAGATGCTGATTTTTTGGGGTTTTTTAAATAGCCAGTGTTAAGAAGATGATGTCTCTTTTGCCTCTCCTCACTGAAGTAACATTAAGATTTTCACTACAGTCTATTGAGTGTAACAGGAATAAGAGTAAAGTAATAGCGCAGAATAGCCGGGAAATGCCTTGAATGGATTTTACATATTGGGAAAAGACAGTGACAGAGATGCACAAAGTTGCACTGTTCTTATCGTAAATCATCTCAGTGTGGTTTTTGAGAACTGTCTTGTAACATAAAGTCTCTTATTTTTGAATAAGAATCTCCATAGCTCCATAGCAGACACTATGTAAGGGTCATAAAAAGACCCTTGTGAGAAATCAAGCATTAGAAGTAAAAGAATCAATTTCAAGATTTATTTCCTAAGCTACAAACAAGTTAATTATGCTAAATTCACACAAACACATTTTTTATCAGAAATGTTAATTGAAAAGTAATTTCATTGAATTACTCATGCTTGCTTAATTATCCTGAAGGAATCTTATATGAGACTAAGCCTTTGCAAATGTTTTAAACATATTGTCAGCAAGTATTTATATACATTCCTTTTCTATTTAAAAGAAAGTCTTTATATAATTTTTCTACACTAGAATCTGTGATCATAAAATGTCATTTCTGTCCTAATCTTTGCACTTACTTGGATTAAAACACAGCTGAAGGGTTAATTCTTTGATGGAACATCTTTGCATATTTTTGCTGTTTGCTGTCTTGAGGTGGATAAAAATTATGTCTTACAGTTGCACATGAATATCTGACCAAGTCTAATATTTCATACTCTAGTTTCTGAATGCTTACTAAAGGACAATAGTTTTAAGCAACTTATTCATATAATGAGTTAGAAATGAAAGGAAGCTGTGTAATCTGCTCTTCTCATGGCGAACATGACACTGAAATTATGTGATCTACACAGGAAATTATAGGCAATGCATGAGAAGCTGGAATCATTCTTTGAGGAACTATTTTCCTAATGTAACATAGGTTATTTTCTTTATCTGCATATTTGTTTTGTGTAGCCAGTTACTGCAGTTACCTCTCAGCAACAGGTATTTCATCGGGATTTTGCTTCTTCTGTTCCATGAACAGAAGTATTTCTGAAATACCCCCATGCATAATCAACTATATACATCTATCTGCATTTAAACCCAGGCACATTGCTATTCAAATAAGGTCTTTTTAGAGGAGATGTATAGAGATTTAAACCCTTGCAAAGTTGGGTTTACCCAGCCTATTCTATGTTCCTGTTACTGGGAAAAAGTGTGGATCTTGAGGAAAACATGTTTGACGGGACAAAGGCTGCCTTCTGCAGAGACAAGTGGATATATTTGCACCATCCTTCCAATGCAAGGAGGACCCTAATGTTTGGTGTTGTGTCTAGTTAAGTTGCACTAATCTGGCAATGGTGATAGAGGAATGTCCTGATAGCACAGCAGAGGCACACACACTTCTATTAGCTCTGGCTGTGTCTTGGCCATGCCGTTCACGGCTATGAGTGAAGATACACAGCAGTCTCTCTACACAAGTTCTCATTTTATCAAATTTCAAAAACCCACAGTAGTCAGCCAGTGGAATTCATGCTTCAAGGGAAAACTGGACAACTCCATGGAAAAGACATGTGTTGAGAATTAATAAATACATAGAAACTATTACAACGAAGATCTGGGAATTTATTAATGGATGTATCATGAATGTCTCCTGTTCTCTTGTACTATTTTTTCCCCCCAGACATCATATTTTGACATCTCTTAGACTGAAAATCCATCATCCTGTCACTGACCCAGTATAGTTTTCTTGTACCTAATTCAGTAAAGTATTGGCTTTTTCAGGTACTGAAATTTGAGGTTTGAATATTCTATTTGAAAGCCTGTATTTTACTAATCATATTCTACCTACATTTTGCTCTAAATCAAATAAATTATTCCTCCAGCCATTGTCCTGTACAGTGTCCTTGAAACTCACTGTCTCTCCTGTGGCTGGAGATGCCTGGGTTTATTGATACCTTTTGAAACGGTCATTTACTAAGTCCAGTGGGATTTTTCAGTGGACTGTATTCTGTCCTGCAGTAAAGTTAATAGAAATCCTGAATTGATTGTAATAGGTGTATGATTAGAGCTTAAATTTCAGAAGTTTAAAATGAGGGAGGGGCCATCTTTTCTGTTTTCTACTAGGTGGCCATACTTCTGTGTCTTATATGCTGTTTTCAAGTTCTGTTGCCTGTGTGTCATAAAATGTTTTAGGATTTTTTTTGTTCACATTTGTCTTCACTGAAAGAGGTGAGTGGACCAGATTGCCTTGGTGGTCAGTACCAAACTACATACAAGATTATCACAGTTTTTCAGCCCTCTGCTTGAGAAGACCAAAGGGACCTATATTGTTGCCTGGTTTTGAGACCTTGGCTAAATTTTGTCAAGTAAGAATAATTTGGATCCAGCTACTGTCTCAGAACCAAAGCTGTACAGCAAACACAAAACCTTAGAGCTGTCAAACTTACACATTTTAGTACAGTCAGACATCAGAATCCTTGTAAACTCAATAAGACATGAAGCTAAAGTCAACACCTGTGACAAGAAAACATGCTCATGATCCCATTTTGCTGGTTCAAGAATCTCAGTATTAAACACTGTGTGGAATTTGTTCATCGGAGTGTCTTGTGCCATGAAAATGTGGAGGAAACTGTGTGTCAGGAAGGAATGATGCATATGTTACACAAAATTGTTCATCCTGCAATAAATGTTTAGGTCTTCTTTTTTCTGCAGGATGTAAGCACAGGAATGGCATCCTCTACCTCATAAAGATGGTAGCCATCTTTATGTTCTAAATTATGCTGCTAAAATCACTTACATAACTAAAAGCAGCCACTGCAGCAGTCTTATAGAGTTGCATGTTCCAGTCCATAGCAGCTTCTCTAGTGTCACTTTGATTCCTGTCCTTAATGCAAAGAAATATGTACTGAATTTTTTGCTGCCTGAATATTGTGCATTTAAGCTGTTCTTTGCTGGTGGTACAATGTATGCAGTAGGATTAGGCCCTAATATTAGATATAAGAAATTATGGTATTGATAGCCTTTTCTCCTATTGCTTCATCTATTTAATCTCTCTCTACCCAATAATAAAGAAGAGTTTGTAGGGAAACTGTTAAAAGTCACAGTTAATGTTCCTTTAGACCACTTATAGTTCATCAGTTGAATTGTTTTTCCTTGAAACCACCTGACCATTTGTTTGTTTTAGGAAGCCACTGAAACAGGCCATTATAGCACAGTTCAGGGAAAAATTAAAGGGCCTGCTTTTGCTGCAGTACAGTCTGGGGACTGATTGGCTGTGGAGCAGCTCTACTGGAAAGGAGCTGGGATCTTGTTAGACAGCAAGCTGGTCATGAGCCAGCGGCGTGTCCTGACAGAAAAGAGGGGCAACAGCTTCCTGTGTTGTATTAACAGAAGCACACCTAGCACACCCAGGGAAGTGAGTATCTCCCTCTATTCAGCGTTCACTGGACTGCATCTACTGCATAAGCTGTAGGGACCTCCAGTACAGGAAAAACACTGTCAAACTACAGTGAGTTCAGCAGAATCCCCAGTGAAATAACTGAGGGCTTGAGTACGTATCCCATGAGAAGCTGTAGGAACTGCACTTGTCCAGCCTGGAGAAGAGGTGGCTTCAGGGGAAGCTAATAGCATTCCGATACCTCCATTCAGGTTATCAGGCAGATAGTGCCAGGCTCTTAAGGGTGGTGCATGGCAAGGGGATAAGAAGCAATGGGCAGATGAAACAGGAAAGGTTCAGACTGAACATAGGGGAAAACACTTCACCATGAGGACAGCCAGGCATTGGAAGAGGTTGCCCAGAGAGGTTGTGCTGTCTCCGTCCTTGGGAAATTCAAGACCAAACTGAGTAACCTGATCAGACATCATAACTGACCCTGATTTGATTAGAAGCTAGAGGACCCTTGAAGTCCCTTCCAACTTCAGTCATTCTCCGATCCTATAAAGCCTCTGCAAAAGAAAAGATACTGATCTGTTCCTAGTACATATGTAACCACTTCACTGGCAGCTAATACCAGCATGCTTAAAAGATCCATTGTGTTGCCAAGTACTTAACTGAGCAGGTATGACCTGTGTGGCATATTTATAAAGTTTATAAAGCTTACGAAGTTTATAATGCATTAGCTTTATAAAGCATTAGCTTTATAAACTTCAGCCAGTTTATAAGGGTTACCACCTCATTGCAGACGACCAGACACAGTATTGGAAACTCTTAAGATCATCAAGCTATGAACAGTTGTACTATTGAAAGATCCCAAAAAGTGTAAGTGTTTCTCCAGTGTTTTTTCCTGGTATCCTGATGGTTTTTTTCCTGGTATCCTGATGGTGCACAAGAATGATTATTTCCATCAGTATGTACTGATATGTCTTCATGGTAACATGTTGCATGGCTCTACTCATGTGGCTTTTTTCCCTGCTTGCTTACATCTTGCCCTCACTTCCTGCAGATGTAGGAGAAATGGAAGAGAGCTACTGGCCATTACTGCAGTGCCTCCAGTTATCTGAAAGCTTTTGAAAGTCCACATGTGAATTGGAACTGTAATAGTCTCAAAGAGATAAATTATGCTGTATCTCAGGCTCAGTGAGTTATTTTACTGTCCTTAAGATACAATTGTTCTTCAAGGGCAGGTGTTATCTTTGATGAAAGCTTTTTCCTAGGTGTTTGGATTTCCAGCAAATAATGATGAAGGAAAATACAGGAGAAGCTATATCCCCTTAGCTTTTTTTAAATGGGAAATTGAATTTAACCTGCCAGAAATGCAAAGCATAGAAGGGTTAGGATTAAGGAGTTTTGGTGGGATTGAAACATGCTATTTTAGACAATGTTTTGAAGTCACTGAGCAGAAGAAGCTTAATCTGGATCCCTAAGATATCACCCAAGTCCGGAGTTGCACTGAAGCTCTTACTGTAGATTTGCTATTCAAAGTCACAATTGGGACTATAAACCAATGCCTTCAAAGCTATTTTTCTGCAGGTTTTTCTTTTTTATCCAGCTAGTATAACTTTTTGAGGCTAAACAGTTGTGTCAACTGCATGTACACACACCCATGCTTAGCCAGCTGGTGTCTTGGTAAACCAGCTCTGGACCTCTCCCTGCATGGCTGTCATTGTCTTGTAGGGTAGCCCCTACTAACCTATTCTCCAAATGTACAACTTCACCCTATTTAGGTTCCATTTGAAAATAAAACAAAAGGTCTTGAAAAAGCACTTAGTTGCTTCTTTCTTCTTCATCTTACCTACCTAGAATATTTAACTGCAGTTCACTTCCATTCTTGAAGAGTTAACTCTTCAAGCAACAGTCATGGGGCTTGGGGACACCTTTTGTGACACTTGATACAGTTCAGGATCAGTGTTTCTCTAGATTTCATAAACTAACAACTATACGGTTTTCAGAGCAGCAGTTTTTAACCGTAGGTTGTTCTTGAAAATTTTTGCAACTACTATCTTTGAGCGTATTTTAAAAATTGTTTATGATTTTCTTTTTTATTTCACAAAAATCCCAGATAGTTAAAAGTTCCATGAATTACTAGATGGATCATTAAAGTGAGACCAGCCAGTGCTTTTTATTCCACAAATCTTTACAGGATAGAAATATTTGCAATACCATCCTGGTTATACATAACAATTGGAGGATGAGAGGCTGGAGAGTAGCCCTGCAGAAAGAGATCTGTGGTTTGGGCTGATGACAAGTTGATAGGAGTCAGCAGCATGCCTTGGCAGCCAAAAGGGCCAGCTGTGTCCTGGGGGGCATCAGGGACAGCATCGCCAGCCAGGCAAGGGAGGGGAAGGCCCCGCTCTGCTCTGCACTGGGGCAGCCCCACCTCGAGCACTGTGTGCAGTTTTGGGTGCCAATGAAGAACACCAAACTATCAGAGCATGTCCAGAGGAGGGTGACCAAGATGGTGAAAGGTTTCAAGGGCAAGATTTAGGAAGAGCAGCTGAGGTCACTTGTTTGTTGAGCCTGGAAAAGAGAAGGCTCGGGGTGACCTCATCGCAGTTGACAGCTCCCTCAGGGGCGGCACTGGATGGGGAGGTGCTGCTGTGCTGCTCTCCTCTCTCTGGTGAGAGGCAACAGAACAAAGTGACCTCAGGGGAAGTCCAGGTTGGACAGTAGGAAAGGGTCCTTCACTGGGAGGGTTGTTGGTCACTGAACAGGCTCTCCAGGGAAGCTGTCATGGCACTGAGCCTGTCAGAATTCGAAGAGTGTCTGGACAGTGCTCTTTGTTATGTGGTTTAGTTTCAGGTAGTCCTGTGAGGAGCAGGGAATTGGACTAGATCCATATGGGTCCCTTCCAATTGGAGATATTCTGTGATTCTGTGATTGTATTCTTGGGTTTGCTTGACTTGCAGAATTACTACCATCTCCAAAATGGTATAAGATTGCAATTAATTAAATACTATTTTATGTATCATATATGCAAAATATTATACATAAAATGTTAATGTAAATTATACAGTAAGTGAACTGAGTCTCTTTATTTTGTATAAACATTAATATGACTTTCAGAAATTCAGAAGACACAGCTGTTTTGAGTAATCATCTCTGATGAGTTACATCTATGTTTAGTGGTAGAAGGTCTTTACTATCAATTGAAAATTGATAATGTAATAAACAAGACTGACTCTTACTTATAATGCAAACCCTCCACTTAGCTTATTACAGACTGCTGAATAGTGATATTCCACAAGCCTCAATTTATTAATTGTATTGGTGTTTCTAAAATTATTTTTTAGGAACAGTTAGACAGTGAGAGCATGAAATTGAAGCAACTTGAGGACAAAAGCAATCAAAAGGAAAGGAAGCTTTTATCTATTATTTCCAATCAAGATGATAAAATAAGAAATCTGAAAAGCAAATTGCATGAATTAAATGAAGCACAAAAGGGTGTACAGATGCCAACGTATAAAAGGGAGGTAAGATAACAAACCATGTAGAGATAAAATGAAAAAGACAAACATTTGTAAATTATTACTTCTTTCAAACATGAAATGTTTTGAATTCGTACTAATTATTCTAATAAACTTATTTTAAATTTCAGCATTCTATAATTGCTAGGAAATTATCAAAGTGTATAAAGCACATAGGGAACACCATTAAATACATACTGATTAGTTGGTATGTTAATTATTTTATGGTATGTCTTTAAAATTTTCATATTTGTGAAAACTCCAGATTAGCATTTCTGGTCTATAATTTTCAGTTGGAAGTTTTCACCAAGACTGAGTTGATTTTTTCATTTTTATGCCACCCTATTTTTGATACAGAATAGCATCCAAGGTGCTGTTCTGTCCTTGTGGGATAGCTAGAGTGCAGTCATTGATGTGAATCTGACCATGTATACACATATTAGCTACCTGATTTAAAGTGAACACAGGTAAGGGTAGGAGCACAGCAACAGTAACTTGTTGCTATCAGACTTCCTGAGCATTGCTTAACTGTGGCAAACGCTTGTATCCCGTGTTGTTGGCTGTAAGGCAGCTCAAATGCATCTACAAGAGCTGCAGTTGCACGTCAGCCCTGCAGGTAAGACACACCTGTAGGCTGTGGATCTGTGGTTTTAAGCAATGTATCAGCTTATACAGATTTCTAAGCTTATACATCTTTGAAATCAGCTGATTTGACAGGCATGCTCAAGTTCGTGTCTGACTTGGAGCACATATGAACTACCCAGGCCATCTAGTAATGTAGCTCTAGTGGAACTGCAGCTTAATGACTGGTTATTATGAAAACTTCCCTTAATGCCTGGCAGATGTAAAACTGTGTAATACTGGAGTGAACCACACGGTGGTAGTCAAAGTTAATAACTTATTAAAAAACTGCTAGAATTCCTGACATACTAGCTTCCAATGTGTTCATTGAAATTTTCAATGAATAAATTGATTTTTAAGAGCTAAAATAGCTGGATAACCAGCTTATGCAAAAGACAGAATCTTACCTTATACATGACTGAAAAAGAATTACAATCAAGAAATATTCTTACAGCCAGTTCCCTTTCAAGGGAGTATGAGCAGGAAAATGCCCCACTGAGTTGATAAGTTAAACTAAAAGGAACTAGGAATTTCACAAAAACTGCTTTTGCCATTTTGAGAATGCTTTGAGAGCTTTCAACAGAGCTAGGTGAAGGACCCTATGACATTTTTATTCATATCAAGGTGAAGCGCAAAATTATTATGCTAACATGCTCAATATTTTCATATTCTACTTCAAGGTGAAAAGTAAGAAAGTTGTTCCAGATAAGCCTGAATTATCTCTAGGGATCTCTGATATATCACCTATGCTTGAAAGGTAAATACTTCTGCAGCATTTTTCAAATTTGCTTTTGTCTTTTCTGCAATTAAGTAAGGTCAGCTATTTCCCTCTTTTCTACACAGCACCTTAACAACTGGCTGGGTGGGGAGTCGGGAGGGGGAAGCATCAAAGGTGAAAGAGTTAATGCAGGAAGGTAATAGAGCCAGCAACTATGTGGAATCTTAGCTGGGGCTTTACAAGTAGGTAAGGATAAGTTGGGAGGAAGAAAGATAGCCCCTTGGTTCAGCAGGAGTTTAGCTCTGGGAAACAGCAGTGGATGTTAATGCTGGGGTTTGGATAAGCATCAGCTGCCTTGCATTAGCTCTTCAGGACAGGAATGTACAGCCATAATGGATTAACTGATGACAGCACAGCAGAGGAGCCTGCTGTGCTGCCAGGAAGAGGTCTGATAGTCAGCATGAAGAAATAATTCTTGGCCTGATCCATCCTAAATGAGAGAGTTTGAAACCAAGTTTATCTGTAAGCTGAAGACAGAAAGCCCCTGCTATGACAAAGGGGTCAAAAGCAGCAGATTTCCTTTTCTGACAGTGATTTCGGAAAAATACTGACCAAAATCTTAGGTTTGCATTTTTCGTAGGACAGGAAGTAATGCCACTTTTAACAACTTCGCTGAGGTCAGATAAAAGATTCTTGATGGTGAGACTAGGGGAGTATTAAGGGAAAAGATATAAATTCTTGCTGTCTTATTCTCTTGTCTAGGCATCTGCTTTTGACCACTCCCAGACATAGGCTAGGTGAACTGCATGGATCTTTAGTCTGGCTCACTGCTCTTTTATGATAAGAAATAGAGGAAATAAGACAGTAATGTGAGAAAGACTTGTTTGTCTTTTTGATTTATATTTAAAAAATGAAAAATCTTTACCTGTCTTCTGTCTCCCTGCTCTCAAATAGCTCCCTTACTTTACTGTTTTCTTGGAAAGAGGTATGTGACTGGTAAGATTACTGGTAATCTTACACTAGCAATACTGTAGTATCACAAATGTCTAGCAAATTAAGACTGCTTCATCTAATCATATCTATATTTTAAAGTTCTGATTAGAACTTCAATCTTTTTTTATTTCTTATTTATCAAAACATCTGAAAAATCATCAGAATGTGTTAACAGTAGCAATTTTAACTCCTGTAGATTTTTTTTCAAATGAGATACAAATAGACATTTGTGTCTTCAAAAAGAGAAACACAACAAAAGTAGGAACACAGCCTGATGAATAAGCAATAAAAAAGGAAAAGATTCATTGGATTAAAGAAAAATCCCTTTTGAGATCTTCTGATGTAAAGATGCAAAGGAGAACACAAATCCAACTTCACTTTTTCATCTTTGAAATTCATTTTATAAAATTCATTATATGATGCTTAAAAATATAAATTACTCAGCAAGTTTATCAAAGTTTCACAATGGATTTTTATGGATGCATCAGTAACTAAATAACAGTGCCCTTGGGCAAATAAACTCACAGCAGCATGAACTATTTTTACCATTCTCAGTGCAGATAACTAAATATCAGATTCCCATATGATACTCTGGAAAAGATATAATACAATAAATCCCTCAAAATAAAAAGTCATATGATATCGTATGAAACCAGAGGGAATGAATTCACAAACTCCTCTGCAAAATGCCAGGTAGACAGAGAAGGAAAGAGCAGTAACAAATGCTTGTGTGTTCCTTGTTCTGCAGTCTGAAGTGCACTGACAACAACAGAAAACAATTACTGTTCATAGTGGCAGCACCTTATTTTCCCTAGAATGAGCTGGAAACAATATCCTTGGGAAAGATAAACTCTTCCACAAAATACCTGAAAGGCTGGATTTTTGGGGGTGGTCCTTGCAGGGTCAGTTCCTATGTTCAAATATATATGTGAATGATATGACTAAACAGCTCTTTGACAACATTTTCTTTTCTTTTTTCTGCTTGCTTTTACTGAGGAGAACAAAAATATGTATACATATGTTGAGGAACAAGATATCCAAGAAAAGTAGCTTATACTATTGTTTTTCTCTGGCTTGTGGGTGTGACTAGATTAAAGGTCACAACAAGCTGAATTGGTTGACTCTTTAATTTACAATTTTGATCTTCCAGAGAGACTCCGGAGACTATTTTCCAGGACATGAAAGAAGAGTGTCATCGAATATGTATGCTAGCCAGAGAACAAACAGACCAACTGAGTAAATTTAGGATAAAGCCAGAACCTGAAACTGGTAATATCATACTTAAGCTCTTATTGTGATTCAACTGTTTGAAAGCTTTGCTTTATATTTGAAAATACTGCAAATTACACATACATAGAAGTACTTCCACTGTTTACCATCTGCCTTTTTCAAGTCTGTTCACATGGTGCTCAGTATTTCACCAAGAAAACGCACCGCCAGTTTTGGCATTCTATGACGAATGCTCCAAATCACATGCTATAAAAGACAGTCATCACATCAATGGCTCTTGTAATTGTTTAGTCCCTTGGAGTGAGAGGCAGGCACTTACTGCATGTGATATCCCATCATACTGTGTGAATGACAGCACTTGCTTGCTTTTAATTTAGCTGTCAGTTCAAAAGATGTCTGCTATGAATGCCTCTAGCCCCATATCTGTTAGAGGAAAACTGCCGGACTAAGAAGACTCACAGGAATTATTTTCTAGACTTCCTTGTGCAGACTTTTGAATACTGTTTTGTTATATGGGACAAGAGCTTAATCCAACACTTCCTGAAAACAGAGGGAAGGCTTGATTTTTGTTGAAACTATGAGCGATCCTGAATGTCCGGTTGTGCTAATGCTTACCTGTGATATAACGTAAGCTACTGTGGGTATTCTCTACTAGGTTTTCTTAATAGTAGGATCAGACTCTTAAGTGATTTCAATAAACACCTGCCAAACTCACACAGCTGAAGTAAAATATGCTGATTTCAGCACTTAATTTTAATTTAGGTCATCCATTACTGAAGTTTTGTTACATGAAGTGCTGACGTGTATCTTGTTGCCTCACATTGCTCTGTCTAAACTGTATTGTCATATTCTGATTGTATGCTAATAATTTCATTGTTTGGGGGTGGAAATTTTGGAGGAAGTGTGTTTGGCAACTTACTTCAGAATGGTTTTGATTTCCCTAAAGAAGCGCCTAACTCAACTGTGTGAAAAGCTATACATGGTATAAGCTGTACAGATGATAAAAGAAGTGCCTAAGCCAACCGTGTGTAAAGGTATACATGACAAAAGCTATACAGATTTAATGTTTGATTTGTTACTTCTGTGTTCCATTTTACTACACTATCTGATTGATGGCAGAAGGCTGCTGTACAATCAATTTTTACTGAGGTTATTCTCTCACCTGATTAGGAGTAACCATTACCATTTTTGTTAATATAGTGCCAAAAATGAAGGGCAAATTCTGAAAACAAAGGGAAAATATGGTCCCATTTCTGAACTGTTATTCAGTTTAAATATTTAACTAATTTGGAAACCTGTGGGAGTTTGGTACCTGAATACCTTCTAAAATCGTGCTCATGGTGCCTAGCATGTTCTTGGCACTGTGTGAAATGGTTTGGGTTCCAGCTTCTATTTCTGCCAGAACACTTCAGTAAATATGCAAGTATGTGTTAAGATTATGGGACAACATAATTTTCAATAAAATGAAAACGTTTATAGCCATAAATCAAAGAGAAATATAATTACTAGAACAGCATTATTTCCTTTTATTTCTGTTCTGATAGTTTTTGTCAGAACTAATGATTGTGAAAGAGAACTACACCTCGATCTGATTTTAAAGAGAAAAAAATAAGAGTTTAAAAAGCAGGGAAGAAACACACACACAAAAAAGATACCCCAATGCCACATTTTTAATAACTATACTTCAGTGAACTATATAATGTTTTCTTCATTCTTTCTTCACAGAAATACAGTTTTCCATGCCGATACAGTGCACTGATAAAACTGATGAACAAGCAGAAGAGCTTTTTAAGCCTCGGGTTATAAAGGATATAAATAGAGGTGCATCATGCATCACATCTATCACACCAAGAGGAGTGGGCCAAGATGAGGACAACAACTCAGTAGAATCACTTTCTAAATTTAATGTCAAGTTTCCACCTACAGACAATGACTCTGCTTTCTTGCAGAGCACTCAGGAAAAACCAACAGTTCCTTGTACTGGTATATCTGAAAACATGCTTCAAGATCATCATTTTAACCTGGAGCACAGAGACCGTGCTGTTAACCTCAGTAAATTGGAACCTAAATCATTTGAAGCTCATGGCATTGATCTCATGACCTCAGCTTTACAAAGCTTAACTACTGTTGACAAAACAAACCCCCCAGATCATGCAAAGATGCCCATAGAAAATACCCGTGACAAACCATGTTTTAAAACAACAGACAGTGGTTTCACGTTTGTACCTAAGCACACAAACCAGGGTGTACCGGAAGTAATTTTTTCTTTAGAAGCTGCTGGAACAACTGTCAGAGGTCCTCATCAGGTATCTTTCTATAAATACATTTCAAAAAATGGTAATGATTCAGACACACATTTTGCAAAGATCTTTGAAATGGGATTAATATATTCTAAGACACTTCATCAGTAATATATTCTAAGACACTTCATCAGTCCTTTTATAAGACAACATATCTTGTCAGTTCTTCTTCCTAATACTGGAGAATGTGTACAAGACAATATTCCAGTGAAACATCAGGAATATAAGCAGACATAAGCACTGGATGCTTGTACAAATTTCAGTTCATCTAGATATTAATTGCTTCTATATCTGTTTCAAAGCTGTCATTAATCCTAAATTGCCCCCTAGATTGCTTTCTTTCTACCCTTGATCTTAGTTGAATAGGGCACACATTTAATTGTTTTTCATGTACAGCACAGAATATGAAAAATGGACCAATTAAAAAGCTAAACAGATAAATACTTCCACTATGAAAAAATAGCTACTTTTTATCTCAATCTAAGGTATCAACAACATCCTATTCCTCTGTTCTAAGATACTTAAATTTTTGTCATTGTAGGAAGAAAGCATAATTATTTTTTTGAATGAAGGAAAGTTCACTACAATATTTTACATTTATGTAGGTAATTTGGGCTTAAATTTCAGTTATAGCCTGAAGTCCATGGGAGCTACTGAAAACAAGGCCCAGTTGCTGTATAGTGCAGAAAAACATTTTGGCACATTCTGACACTTACATCTCTGAATACTTTGCTTCTTTTGTGTAACATCCTGTGGCAGCTGAAAGCTGGCAAAATTATGGAGCTTTATAGACTGATTTTGTGTTGGTTTTTTTTTTGTTGTTCCTGTGGCTTTTCTTGTACCTTGTGAAAGGACAGATTTTCAAGAATAAGCAAATAGTGATAATTTGGAATTCTCTGAGGGTGGAATTCACTTATTTTTTACTATTTACATGGATTAAGTTTTGTGTTCTTTCCTAATGACAAAGTACGTGCAGCAGAAGAGCTTTACCTCTTCATTTGGTCGCTGCATGACATGTAAAACTAGCATTTGGAAAGTGTTTGTAGGACGTGATAGCTTTAATGTTTTCTTCTCCTAAAATTTACACAGTCTAGTTTAATTTTCTATTGCAAACCACTTTTGAGTGAAAATTTTAAAGCACTGAAAGTTTGCTGTTTTAAACTATAAGCTTGTTTTTTTTCAAAAGCTATTTTAAATATCGATTTGTAATGTAGGAGATCTCAATTCTATACGAAATTATTAATTACAGTTTTTATTGTATTTTTCATTGGGTCCTCAGTTAAAGTTGTGACTAAGCTAACAAATTAACACATTTATTTTATTGCTAGTAGAATTCCTGTGGAACTGTGAAGCATTCACTCCATTGCTTGTTACTATACTCTTTTTCTGTATTTCCTCTCCAGCCTGTTCTTTTACTAGTTAGTCTGTGTGTTCATTTTTCAATAGATGGCACCCTGCATTGTACATTACAGCAAGTGAAACAGCTGGTATGTGGTTATAAATTGATAGGGGAGTATCCACCTTAAAAAGTACAGAACTGTGGTTGAATAGCAATAAGCCTTAGACCACTGGTATTTGTGCAAAATAAGGATATTAATTTGGAGCCAGCATTTAAAATGTGAGTGACCTATTTTGTGGAGAAAAATGTACTAATGATAACACACAAAGAAAAAGAAAGCTAATGGTGAACTGTTTCAGTATTTGAAAGTCATATCTACAATAGCACTGCATTGATTAAAATGTTCTTTCTTATCCAAAAGCTCATTTGAAACAAGCCACTATTACTTTAAAATCCATTAAATGTACATCTGTGTATGTCAATATATTTAGATATCCATCACCTTTATTCAGCTGCCTTCAAAATAGGTCTTCAAGTATTTTTCCCAGTTAACTGGACCCAGCTCTAGAGGTTTTTTCTGACCATAAATTGCGCTAAAGATTTGATTCACAGATAATATATATGTAGATTTAAATACTATTTTTTAAAAGTTACTTGTATACATGCCCTTTTCACAGTGTTAACCTTAGCAAAATTTATGCATAAACTTGTTCTTAGTATTTTTACCACCTTTCTAAGGGGTGGTTATGCTGCTTACAACTTCTATCATCCCTTCCAAAAATGAAGGAAGAGCCAAAAAGGAAAGAATTATATACCTCTTTTTTTTTCCTAGTGTAGATAAAACTTTCAAGTATTTACTACATATGTTAACTTATAAAATGGAAAACCCCATAAATGCAATAGATTTGGCAACAGTAAGTTCTTGGAACTGCTCTCAGTTGATGTAATAAATTTAGCTCTTTCCTTCTATGTGGATACTAAATCTAAAAACTCAGTACTGTTTTCTTAGACTGTAACTTTAAAAAAAAAAAAGTGACTGAAAAGAGCAGCAGATTAAAATAAACATGGATATTAGTGAACCTAGGATTTTACCGACTACATTTAACTGAGACTTTAATTTAGAGGCACATGTTTATTGGTATTTGCAGTTTGAGGGAGTTGTTTCCACCAAAAATACTTCTAAGTATGTTCATGATTTTAAAAGCAAATCAGTAGTCTATTAATCTGAATATTAATGTTTTTGAGATTGAATGTCTGCTTAAATAGATCCCTATTCTGACAAGGAAATTAAGCACACGTTTAGCATTCAAGAAATGAAAGTTAAGTGCCTGCATGTGTGGGTTGCTGGATGAGTACCTCCCCTTGTTATGTTTCCAAGATGACAAATGGTTTTTACAATACTATCTTATATTTTTTTCAAACCATGCTTTACATCATATCAGAAACAAGTAATTCTAAACACATTTATGTAGTGTGTTTAAGTGCGTTAACTTGTTTAAGTGTGTCAGTGTCTGGACAGATTTAATATGCAATTTACACCAGCAACATACAATAAGTAGACTCTTTGAGCTGAAAAAAGTGGTGTGATTGCACTTAATTACTAATTAGTCAATTTAATTATATGGATTGCTGACCATAATGAAAGACAGTAAATCTGCTATTGCTATGTGATAAGCTAAACACTGTTTAAATACAGAATGGGCAGGAAATTGACTCCCAAGAAGTTCAGAGTGGTTTAAAAAGAAGGTTTAACCGCTATGAAAACCAGCTTAGTTGTACAGTGAGTTACCATGGGAGAAATAAACGATAGATTCTAACTATTTGGTATGATGAAATTTGAAGAGCTGAAAATTAAAAATCTTGGATAAGTAACCATAGCAAGAAATTTAAAACTTCTAAAGAAACTACTTTGTAAAGTATTCTAGCTTGCCTTTCCATGTGTGAGTGAAGCAAGAGGAAAAAACTGAGCCAAAAAACCCCTGTAGGGCGCTCTCTCTTCTAAGTTCCATCCCTACATAGAGCTCATACCAGCTTGCTGCCATTCTTTCTACTTTGTAGTCACAACCGTATGCATTTGGTTTTCAATGTACACAAAACCTGATTGCCCTGGCCGTATAACTATTTGATCTTGTGTTGCTAATACTAAAGTTATGAAACTTGATTTTTAACTTTACTCTGAAAACTGATAGAAAACTTTTTGTTTCCTAGTTGATATCATTTTAAACAGTGTACACTTAGACTCCAGGCTTAAGTGCTTTGAATTCCACTGTCGAATAAACTGACTTGCTGGCTTTAAACTAACTAGCTCAGGGACCAAGAGCAGTGCAGCTGCTGAACCCAATCCAACGGAGTTCCACGGAATTGCCTGAATACATGGATAGATATTCACATGGTCCCAGTGAGTTTGATGCTGCCATGGCAGAAGGAAACCCAAACAAGATGATTTGTGACATGTTTATACTGAAAAGCAACCAGAGCAAATAAGTACTTTAAGCCATGACATTGATATAATCATTTTGGAAGTAAACTGAAAACTAGTTATTTGTCAACAAGAATGGAAATAAAATATGAATCGTATTAACTCTGTACAAGAAACATTTTATTCTAAGATAAAAACGTGTTTTCTCATTTCTGCTAAATGGCTATTGTGTACTGTGACTTGTACAGTAAAATACTGAAATGCAAAGTTAAAGGAAAGCTTTAGTGTGTACCAGACTGATATTACAGACTTCTGCTTATAGCAGTATTTATCGTTAATAGATATCAGGGTATAATATATATTTGCAAGGATAGTGCGTTTATAGAACTTTAAAAAAAATGTCCTGTCTTGCTTTTCTTAAGTGAGAACTCTCTAGTTAACGTCTCTGGCCAGGCAGGTGTAACAGAATCCTAGTTTAAAGAGGCAGGTTCTTTTTAAATATAAACTACAGCATAATGTAAACCACATTGTAAACCTCAGCAATAATAATTTTCTGTTTCTTTTAGCTCATTTGGCAGCCTCGAGACAATGATTTGCTGGCACAAGCATATGCAGACTCTGAACTGAATCAGTGTGGAATATGTGAATTCTGTCGAGAAGTTTTCCCACCATCTCTAACATCTAAGGAAGATTTTCTTCGGCATCTCAATTCCCACTTTAAAGTACAGTCTTAATGTATGAGAATTCAATGGTTCGCTGTTTTTGCATACATTTATACTTTTTTTTATTCAATAGATATGATAAGCGTTTAAGAATTGAGACTTCTTGTACCAAGAACTCATGACTGAAATTGTTTATCAGGTTTTTAGTTGTCTTTTGACAAGGCAAAATGAAACTCACTCAGTACTGTAATTCACATTATTGCTTGTTATGCTTCACTATTAACTTTGAGAGTGATGTCAAACACTTTTTTTTTCCCAATTAATCTTTGCCTGAATAGGCCTGAAGTTGTGATTATATTTATGAATGCAGACTTGGAGGGTTAATGCCCTAATCTGGCTGGCAAAAATTGGTGTAATGCTAGGATTTATTTTTAAAATATCCAGTGATGTCATTACATTCTCTTTGAAGTAAGCAGGAAGGGAAGTAGGCCCTCCTTTTTCATTTATATTATATAATTTCCATATTTAATTTACATTAGTGAACGTTTAATTCAGATGCTTGTGAAATTATTACAGTAGCTGAATGCCTGGTGTGCCAAAATTAGGGTAGGCTTGTTCACTAGTAGTATAAATGAATGGTTGACTTTCCAATATGAATTTTTTACTAAAGGGAGTAATCAAAAGCAACACATAAATTACCCTTTTGCCAAAATGAAACAGTAATGATTTTATAAATATCTGTTACATGTTAATAAAGAAAAATCTTGTTCATATACCTTTATAGCATTAATAATTACTAAAAATGCTTTCAGAGAACAGGTTGTATTAGTATGAAGGATAGAAAAGGTTAAACTTTCCCCAAAACTAATAATACCAAAGATTATTTGCCTTCCCTTCTGGTCTAATATGATGGATTGCCCAAGTCTGGTACAGACCAGAAAGGAAAGGGGAGAACCTAATCACCCAAATCTCGGTGACTTTATTTTTAACCTGAATATACTTAGTGTCTTTCTCAATGCAATTAAATTTGTGTTTAGTTGAAACATTGCAGTCTGATAAAGTTTGCACGTTTTCTGGATTTACTGATATCAAATTTAAAAATAGGGGTGTTGCCAAGTATTCTAAATACATGATAAAGGGTGCTTGCTTTTTGCATTTGAACTGAATATAGAGTTTAGTCGTGATATTGATAATTAGCATTAATATTTTCATAGCAGCAAAGCACAACACTTTTTCTTTTTAAAGATTTGTTTGCAGGTGACAAATTTCTGGAAGAATTAACACCTGCGTAATTTTTAGAAATGGATATTTCTGCAATTATTTCCTCTATTTTAAACATGTCATGATTGTGACGGGCTGTCAGCAGGGCGTACTGTAATAAACAGCAGTGTACAGTGCATGTCTGCTACATGACCTGGAGGAAGAGTTTGTTGCTATTCGGAGCTCTCTGCCCTCGCCGCTCCGCAGCGCTGAAGAGGCGATGCTCGGCCCCGGCCGCGCCGCGCGGCGTGTGAAGAACCTCCCCAGAGAGCACGGCTGGGGGTGGTGCCCGGGAGAGCGCAGGTTCCAGCCTGGGGAGGAGAGAAGGGGATTCGCACATCTCCAGCCAGCTCGACACGCAGCACCGAGTCGTCCTCTCAACCGTGAAACTCGGGCTCAGGAGCTCACGTTATTAAGAGATGAACAAACTGCGAATCACCTTCGAAGAAAATAAAGTCATCTGTTTCTCCCCCCCCCCTGCCCCCACGCGTGGATGCGTTTTCCCCAGGAGCCCTAGAGCTGGCAGAGGCGGGAGCCCAGCGCCGAGCCCGAGTCCCCGCCCGGGGACATCTCTTTGTTGCTGGAGGCAGCCTGGGGTCCCCCGCAGCCGGGACACAGCGGGGAGGGAGGCAGCAGGTGGGGGAACACGGTTGACCAAAGTCTCGTCGACCAGCAGAACCCATCCATCTCCCACTGTGAGGGCTCCTGCCTAGTGCGGCGTTTTAGGAAGCTGTTTAATCCTGCGTGCGTAAAACTGTTGCTGCCTGAGGGCATTCAGATAGGCTCACCGATCGGACCACTGCGAGGGGCACCAGTTTAGTTTTTAAATAAATTAAATAAATAAATCTCACGCTAAGCAGTTGTGAGCGATTCGAAGTGGGAGGCGAGTGCGGTCCCTGAATGGGCCCCACTTATACAGCTTTCCTGGAGGAGGCTGCTGCTGCCAGCAGGGACATCTGCTTTATTACACTCACCAGAGGAGGCTCAGTATTCCTCCCTTTCCCTCCCTCTTCCACACGAGCTCAACTCCGCAGAGGAGGTTGAGTCCAAATGGGAAGTAGAATGTCATTAAAACTAATAAATATGGTGGAAGGAACTTGAGAGGACAGGAAGAGCAGCAAACTCGTGCCAAGGTGTACCACCGAATTCCTCCTGTGCCAGTGCCGGTGGAACCGCCCCCCCCGGGGCAGCCCCGGGGCTGGAGCAGTTTCAGGGCTCCGTACGAGCTCACTTGTCACCCCGCCCCGCGCTGACGGTGCGCGACGCGTGAACCCCCCGCGCTCACAGCCAGCGTTCGCGGCAGCGCTCGCAAGGAAACAAACTGCTCCCGTTTCCTATCGGGAGCTCTCGGAGGGACACTGCGACGGCACGGCTGTCTCAGCCTGCTGCGAGGGCTCAGTGCCGGCGGCCGGCTAGAACACATGTAGCTCCTCTCTCTCCGGCTAACTCGACAGCTGCTCGTAGCTCCAGTAATTAGACTGTCAGTGCTTGTTAGAGGAGAGGAAAACGCTCCTCTGACAGATTCCACGAGTCCTCTGTTTTTTAGAATCTCGCAGAAATCACCAGAGCATTAACTGAGATCTCTTATTTCTCTAGAATCAGAAGGAAAGAAGTTCCCTCTGCCATCTCGCACTCCAATCAGATCTCTCTTCCGACTCCCATGAAACAGTGAATTCGCTCTAAGAGGCTGAGGAAGTTACCTTCCTTCCCCTGCCTACCCGGGAGGAAGAGGGAGCTTCCTGGCCTTGTGAACTTACTTTTAAAATCCCTTCCCGGTATGGCTGCATTTAACCAGATAATAAAAATGCAGTCTTTTCTCCCTTTACTGAGCGGAGGAGTCGCTCAACACACGATCCTTCGCCATCTGAGATAATATTAATTCAGAGGATGCTCAGGAGAGGCTGTTCCCCCTTACGAACAAAAGCACTGGAGGATCAAGCCGAGATGCTTCTACCCCCACCCATGGTTCACTCAGCAGATGAGACTCAGAGGAGGCGATTTCTTCCCCTCCCTACCGTACATTCCCCTTTCCCCCGCAATCATACAAGGTTAACTCAACAGAGGAGTCTCAATCCAAATGGCAACTGGGATTGCATTTAAAAAAAAAAAAAAAAAGAAAAAAAAAAAAAAAAAAAAAAGGAAGGGGGAGAAAAAAATCAGAAATAGGGAAAGAAAAGAGAAAAAGCAGCAGGCTGATTACGAGGTGTCAAAACTGCCAGGAGCAAGAAGGTGATAGCAATCAGGGGTGAGAAGAGTGCGCCATTCGTGCGGGGCAGCTAATTATCCGTCTCATTTGAGAAGAGCAGCATTCGAGGCAGCAGCGTTCGCCTGCTGAACGGTGACAGATTGGCGCGGAGGAGAGGGGAGGTGTTAAAACAATGGAGCCGGGCTTGCGAGCGCTGCTGCATGCTAATCAGCCCGGCCTCCTTCCTTCCCTCCGCCTGCCTGCCTGCCGCGATCCCTCCTTCTCGCTGGCCGCATGGCAAGCCCAGCGCTACCCGGCCCCTCTGCAGCGGGCGGCACCCACCCGGCATAGGTGGTAACCCAGGGAGAGCTCCAGAGGGACCGCGCAGCGGAGCTGGCGGCACCCGGGAGACCTGGCAGGCTGCTGGGTATCAGTCGTACATTTCAGACCTCGCCCTTGGCGCCCGGGCTGCCAGGAGCCCGTCAGCGCGCTCCCCGCAAGGGGCAGAGGCGAGGAGCCATTCGTACGAGTCCCGCGGGTTGGCGGGCTGACCTGCTGGGCCCTGCTCCCCGCCAGGGGCCAGGCCATAGCCGGCAGCGCAGCAGGTTGCCCAGTGAGAGACAATCTACTGCCGCACCCAGAGCAGGCCCGCGGTGGTAAGGGAAGTGCAGAGCTGTGCCAATTACTGACGGATTCCTGGGGCTCCGTTGCCCTCTCAGCTCCGCACAGGAACTAGAGTCCGGAATGCTAAACATGCAGTAAGCGAGTGGTGCGGCCTCTCTTCCCCCACTGCCTTTTGCCTCTCGGATTACTTGGCCTTGCAAGCCTGAATGACTCTGCATGTACTCAGTGTGCACCTTGTGAGGAGGTACTTAAAAGGTCTGGCCCTCTCTCAGACCAGGAACAACCATTCTCTTTCACAAACAGTGCACCAGGGTCTGCAGAGACAGCAGAAATGCTTTCTGCGGGGTCTCCCTGGCCCGAGCTTTTCCCAAAAGTCCATGCTCTGCAGGACTCACAGGGCAAACCCTAAGGCTGGAGCATTAGCAGCCCAGCTACAGTCAGTGCTCCGCTCTGCCAGGGAGAAGCAGAGGAATGAGCGTTGGAATGTTTACTCTCCAATATTTCTCAGTTTCCATTCCATCCTGCCCTGAAAGATTTTTGATTACTATACACTTCAAAATAGTATTTATTACAGATTTACATAATCTGTATGTTTTATGTTAAGGCAATAACACATTGATGCTGTACTACTGAAAGGAGTTAATCTAAACTATGTAGTGTCTGCTATAACAGAGTTCCAACTAAAACATAGCCTTGCTTTCTGGCACTGACAAGTAACACATATCCAGAAGGATATTGCCCAGCACATTAGGTAAGCTGCCAGGTGAAGCCATTGCTCAACTCCCGAACTTTCACTGGGTTGTGGATCAGCATTTGGCCAAATTAAATGATGTAAGTCTGTGTGTAACCTCACATTTAATTTAACAAATGTTATTTCAAATAGCATGTGCCTGGTTTACAGCAGGATTCATGGGGATAAGAAAACACTGAAAGGGAATAAACTGGTTTAGGCCTGAGGTAAGCAGCATGATAACTCAGGTTGAATGCTATTTAAAATAGATTTCAGTGCATGTACAGCTAGGCGGTAGTAATAGTGTTTAAATTTTGTTATTCTAAGTCTGTCGTTAAGTGTACTTGATGAGATTGTCCATGAGCATACAGATGGTGAGATTTTCATGCTTCTGTGGCATACTGACATCTCAGGCTGTAAAAATAAATTCCCAGATCGCTGTAATACCTAAGAAATAGAAAAATGCAGTCCACCTTAATGCTCTACATTTGAGTGCTTCATGTTTTAAGAGATTTTATACACTAGATACACAAGTTTGTGCATATCAGGAAGACATTTACAGTATAAAGCAAAATTCAAGATAAACTCTGTGCCCCTTTTTACGTGCTTCTGAATTTAGAGATATGGGGGACGGAAATAAAAACTTGCCTTTACTATTATCTGTATTTTTTTAACAGTACATTAGGATGAAAGGCAGAAATAAGTTTTCATTAGGTCAAGTTTACTTTTCATTAAAAGATTCTTGAATTGTTTCTTGATTTCACATAATTTTTCAAGCTGGAAACAAATTATTGTACCTATTTTGATGATTTATGCTGCACTAAAAAGGTATTTGGATCAAAGACAAATGTTGAGATATCTTCTCAAATATAATAACTTTTTTCCTGCCTAAGAAGCCATAGTGTGGAGCAATCCATGCATCAGCCTGTTCAGCCTGGAAACCAACACTGATATTGCTCATAAATACTCAGGGTAGGGCATCCCTATTGGTTACTGCCTGGCCACAGACAAGGTGCTGTGCTTATCCAGGTCTCTGAAATGACCGAATAAAAATTTTAAATAGAAATATATAGCAAGGTGATATGGTGCAAATGAGCTAAAAGAAAAACATTTTGCAGAGACAAGTACATAGTTTAAAAAGGTTTAAAATATTCAATTGGTGTAAAAAATAACTACTTGTAAAAACGTGTGTATTTTCATTATGCTTAATTTGCCATTCAAAACAAGTTTTTCTTAATAAGCTCTATTGTTTCTATCTGTTTTGTGAAATGTAATACGTGTGAGACAGAAAGCAGACTCGGAATGTGAATGAGTCTTGTTTTCTCTTTCTTTCTTTCGTTTTAAAAATACAACTTTATTCATATTCACAGGGATCTTTAAGTTGAGAAAAGGATTAATGGAAGTGGCATGACACTCCTGAGGTCATGATCTGAAAAGATGAAACATGAAATTCTATCTGCTAGTCTTTTCCTATATCTTATTTGCGTGCAATAGAAAAGTCTCCATAAGCAAAACACTCTATAGTTAATAGTTATGTTTTCGCTCTCAGCAGTGACACAAGCTTTGTCAGGTTTTCGCTGTTTGTATAGTTCATTAAAATACTTTAATAAATGACTCGTTGTTTTAAAAAATCACCACACTATCACCCACGTAAAAACATCTATATCCTCCCAATTTCTGCAGTGTCAAAAGTACAGTCTCTGGGGGCAAAAGGTTACAGAGCCTTCATAAAGGTTTCCCATCTGTCATCAAGCGCAACATCAAGCCCTCTAGGTGCTGTGAAAATGATTTTCTCAGGAATTCTCCAGCCCAAAGATGCCATCCTCTTAATTACAAGCATTTGAGATCAGGAACGCCACTGAATTCCCTGGAGATTCACAGAAGATATGCAAAAATAATCTCTTCTCTTGCTTGCCTGCCAGGGCTTCTGTACCTGCCCACAAGCTAGTCGGCTCATTTGCTAGGTAATGATGGATGAACCAAGGCAGTACAGCTGCACTGCTGCCCCTTCTGACATTGCTGACATGCAGTCTTTCAAAGTTTCTTCTTTATAATTGACTGGCAGCAAAGGAGTGACAAATAATGGTTGGGGTTTGGATTTTGGTTTTGGGGTTTTTTTTCTTTTTGGGGAGGGGGGTCATTTGTTGGGGTTTTTGTTTGTTTGTTTTTAATTGATCAACTGCCCTTCTCGCCATTACAAGCATCCTGTACATGGGTTATTCCATGTACACAGAATAACAGAATGATTTAAGTCCTTGAAATCGCAGACTATAAGATGTTCTAATAAGAACATCTGCTTATCACAGTTGCCTTGAGAAAACACAGAAACTATTCCTGGGGTTAGTGTGCATGCAAAACAGTATACAGACAGACAGGGTGTGCAGTCAAGGCTTTGTGTGACAAGCCCATGCCTGCACAGCAGAAACTAAGCCTCTGGTCAGGTGACAATCCTATCTACAAATGTCCATTAGCACTTTTTCCAGCGGTGACAACCAGGTGAAAGGCCATCTGACCTACCAATTTATCAACCCTCGAGTGTTGGAGGTTTCTATGGGGTTAAAGGGATTACAGTAATTGTAGGAGGAGGTACAGAAGGTGAAGTGAGCAGGAAAAAAAATATCCCTGTAGTTTTATGCAAGTTCTCTCCCAGTACAGAACCAGCCCAGAGGAAGTAGCTGGCTGGAGCGGTGCCGTTCGGAGTGCGCATAGACCTGGTGATGGATACGTCTGCAGTGGCTTAGACAGTGTTGTAAATCTGAGCAGTATAGACTGCATTTTTAATATGTGGAAACATGTACATAATTCTGGACATAAGGGTGGGGGCGTAGAAAAAGCCACGTCCAAGCTCAATAGGATCACGGGAGAGAAACCTCGGGCTCCATGCCATCCGAGATGTGAAAGCCCACAGAGACTCAGCAGCCAAAATCACATACACTGAGTTTTTAATAGAGTTCTTATCCATGTGTCCATTTAACTGCAGTTAATACAGATGAAATAAGCCTGTTACTTATAGATTCCCAGTTGCCTCAAGTGATACAAGACAGTAGCAACAGGAATATCCCTAATTAGAATGGATTAATCTGATTTCTTTATTCAGGGAGTTTAGTGTCCCTAAGTATTCAATGAATGATAAAAGTCTTCCAGAATAAAGCTGCTAGGTTTGGACCTCCTTCTGCCCAGGGAAGAGGAACAGAAGGTTTACTTCTACCTTTAATTTACTTCTTCCATACTTCTACCATTATTTCTAACATACTTCCTATCATTCTTACATATAATTTCTGAAATCTCTTTCAGCACACTACTCTGCATTTTTCCGAAGTTTTTATTCCATATAATTTTGTGTGTACACACAGGCATTTCAGACAAGTAAATTTGAGAAGAATTCACAGCTGGAAAGTAATATGAAATGTTATATCAGTTGGTTATGAAATATCTTCCTACACCTTTGCAAGAAATTAAGAGTCATCATTTTAAAATTTACTTTGTGTAGTGATAACTTGGCATTATATGCCATGACTGCAAGTGCAACTCTTTGAAGACATGTGTAGTAACCTGTGAATGCCTCTTCTGAGAGAAGAAAATGCTGTATGCTTCACAAATTCTTTTAACGTTAGTTTAGTTCGACTTTTTAGATTTTATTATTTGTGTATGTGCAAGAGACTTCTTTATGTGTCTCACTGACCTACTAATGAAAGAGGCAATCTAAGCCATACCCCCACACACAAACAGATACTGTGTACTTTGTGCGCCCGACATTCCACACAAAGCTCAGCTGTGTGAGCATGTGGGGTGACTGATGGTCAAGTGTGCAAAAAGACCTACATAGATGTCATCGGCAGAGAGCCCATAGTCATGCATACAAGATCACAAGCCCATTGAAACATGACAAGTGTAACTGCAGTAAGAACTTATAAGTTATTCTTGTTTTTTCTTTCATGTAGAATAGCAGGAACGCCAATAAATGCTCATTGAATGCCATGAACACGGAAAGAAAAGGCAGTCCCTTCAACCTCTTGACCTCACGATCCAGTGGAAAATGGACACAAGACCTGGAAAGTGATGCAATTCTCAGACCTGTCAGACCTCTTATGGGCTTCAAAGGAATCACATGAACACCAACTCCACTTTGGTTTTGTAGCCCATCACAGAGATCACCAGAAAAAGTTATCACCAGAATGGCAGCACAGCAATTTCCTAGCCTTTGCCTGAGGGTAGCAAGATGATAAGGATTGGCATTTCTGAAGGTCCGTATTTCCCACTGGGCCTAAGTGACTTTCCCATTAAAGAGTGAAGAAAATGTTTATTATTAAACAACGAGGTGAAGAAAATGTTACTATGTAACAGGCTTGTTGCATCTTTTGATGAAGCCTTTGTGGGAAATAACACAGAGAGTGGACTTGCCAGCTTGCTCTCCTCAAAACTGGTACCTTTCCTTTCTGAGATGAAGCAAAGAGGGCATTAGCTTTCTTTAAAAAAAAAAAAGTTCATGGCGTGCATGGGCGTATTTGTGCTGGGAGGGAAAGTTTCTTTTTTTAAAAATAAAACTGTTCCTTCGATTTTTTTTTTAACCAAGGCTAAAGGGGCACATCCCTTTCTTTGTCTTCAGAAGAAATGTCAGAAAGTTCGAATCTTCACGCTTTCTCTTCCCAAAATAAACGCCTTATTAAGATCAGATATGTGATGCCCTAAAAAAAAAGAGCAACACCTTCCAGGTCCAAGCACACACACACACACACACACACACACACACACAAAAAAAAAATGCTTATTCAAATTTTTTTTAAGAAACAGACTAATGTCAACCTTTATATTTACAGCTGCAAGGCTGCAGCAAAATAGCATTAAACTGGGTTCTTAAAGTTTTACTCGGTGGCGTTTTCTTAGGTTAACTGTTCGCGGTGATGAGATGCTGTGAGCAATAACGCAACTCCCAGAGGGACCTGTGCCTGAGAGCACTGGTGAATAGTTGAACTGCCATGTCTGCTATATCAGAGGCTGGGATGTACCCTGGACTGATTTTACTATCTTATTTAAATGTGATGGTTTTCTCATTTGTTGCATTGTTTGTATTAATACGAATATCTTGTTATGTTTGTTTTGTCTCCTGGGAGCCAATAAAGCTGTGAAGTTTTTCTTTACACCAAATGCAGCTCTACGGGCGATCAATCAATGGGTAGTTTTTGGATAATCTGTGAGAGTGAGAAATCTAATAAAGCAAGCAACTAAAAAAGGAAAACAAAGTCTATTTTCTGTTAGGTAGCTGCGTCAGGAGTCAGGCTTTCCACCATGCCTTTATAAGATATTTAAGCAGCTACATTTAACTATCGGGGTTGCACCTCACTAAATTAACTTTCTGACATATAAAGGAAAAAGTTTAGACATTGTGACCTTGGCATCAATGTGGGTGACTTATTTGTACAATTAAATTTACTTTGACACTTGCATTTCTCCCCACCTCCTCCTCCGCAGTGGTATATGAAAACACATTAATGCAAAATAAAGACCAATTGTAAGGCGAGAAAACAAATAAGTGACATTTTAAAATTACTATTGCTTTGCTATACCAGGTATAATGTAAAGAAATAGGTAGATAAAGATGATATAGTTAGTTTCTAGGTCGCAACAAGGTCCATAGGAAATCGTGCCATTTAATTTCAAGGCAGCAGTTCTCTTATCACAACAAAATGAGTTATCAACAGATCAAAATAACAATCTGAATTATCTAGCATTAGTGGCTGAACTGAACAGCCCCAGATTACGTGATGAATTGTTAAATTGCAGTAGCATTGTTTTGGAATTGCTAATTAAAAAACAAGTAAACCCCCATGACTCTGGATATGACAACTGAAAATATCCACAAATTATTTAATAAATGAAGCGTCTAACAACTCTAACACTTCCTGCTCGCCTTGTTAATAAATGTAATTTGAGGTAGATTTAAAAAATCTCCCATCTAAACAGTGAATTCATTACGCGACGTTCAGATCTCCAGATGCCTATGGACTCCTCGGAATTAGGTGTTAAATAGACAAAAGTGAACCAAACTGCCTTTAAAAGCACAGCATGACCATGTAATTCTTTTTCCAGTTTGTGGTAAAAAATGATGAAACTTCTTTCCAAGTAGCTATCACCCAGATTTAGTGTGAAAAGTAGTGTAATTGTAATTCACGCCATCAGGGTCTATCACTGATAGACTATCAGCTGTTCTGTAGTTAGGAAGGCTTTCTTTTCAAATAGGAAAGCTGCCAAGTGCTCTGTGATACCTCCAGCAAGCTTATCGGATGGGAGATCGGAGCCAAAACAGCAGCTGCACACATATGCAAATTGGCAATTAATAGTATAACATTCTGGGGAGGGTTGGTTTGTTGTTTTTTTTTTCGTCTT
>VZTX01004450.1:56194-77802 GCA_013400915.1 Pardalotus punctatus | reverse complement strand
TTTTTTTTTTTTTTTTTTTAATATGGGAAAGTATAGCAGAGCTACCTTAATATTAACCTTAAGAGTGACAGGGAACTTCTTGCCTGAGCGGCCAAAGAATAATTACCCTCTGGAGATACTTTCACTCTATTACTTTCTTTCTTCACACAAAGATCAAAGCTTTGTTGTCCTGCCGAGTTTGTCTCCATCATGAAAGTTAACTTCAGGGGATTTTACAAAAAAGGGGGATACCTTGTAGCTGGAACTCTCAAAAGCATGGAATTGTGGCGATTCGCGCTTACCTCCGCCCCCCACCAAAATGTCCAAAAAAAAACCCCCCAAAAGTTAGGTCATTTTGGTTTTTGTCCTGTTCCCTGAAAAGATGTTCCGTGCTATATGGGACTCTTAGGACCGTGCATTTGTTATGGATACTCTCATCAACGACAAAGTCATGGAAGGATTAGTTTTATATATTTTCCCCAGCCTGCCGCAGCAAACCAGCCTGCTTTATTTAGCCCAGCATGTATGAATACAAGACCCAATTAATGCAGTTGGTTGCTTAAGTCAGAACATTGCCTTTCAAAGGATCCTCACATGATCCTTTTCTTGTAATAGCAGGCTGAAGCTGGAAAGGCTTTGCAAGGCTGTTGCATTTCACACCAGCCCGTCCCCAGCGCTTTCCCCAATGTCTGTCTGTCTCTTCTAGGACAGGCGTGGGGTGATTAACTGATGTTTTCGATAATCTGTGAATTCTTAATAGTCTTATTTTCACGATTAAATATCTCAGCGTCTTTAGGATTAGGATTCTCCACGAAGGCAGGCCAGAAAGTTTTCCCCTCTCTAGAGGCAGGCGCCTCAGGAAGGGATTTGCGTGGCACGGCTTGCACGGCGCCTGCCGTGCGGCGGGAGCCTGCCTCCGACCACCGCCACTTCTGCCGTCTTTTCTCGCGGCCACGTACACTGCCGTAGCGGTCCCTTTCCATTTCCCAGCTCGGTAATTCCCGTGCCAGCGAAAACACGCCGCTCCGCTCCGCCGGCTGCCGGCGCTGGCTCGGCGGGCGCTGCCGACGGACCCGCAACCGGCGCCGCTCGAGCCGCGCCACGGCCTCGCGCTGCGCCCTCCCTCCCTCCGGCCCTGCCGCTCCCCATCCCGGCCCTCCGCGGCTTTCTGAGCAGCACCCGGGAATTCCGACAAAGAATGTACGTTTAGATTTAGACGCTAACTCCTCACCGTTCTGTTCCATTATCAAATCAATATCGCACATAACTTAGAGGAAAGCGGGGATATGAAAAAATCTATACGTTCTGGTTTTCAGAAGGAACTAGAATATATACCCAGATTACATTCATAGATCCTTAAAAAGTCAGATCTTTGAGAAGGGCAATTTGCCCTGAAATACCAGGGTCCCAAAGGCAGAATGATACAAATCCTCACCTGAAGTCGACAACAGCAAAAGGAAGACTAGCTTGACTAAAATATCAATTCAGTCAGACACAGACAGGAAAATCTGTTCGTAGGATATTCAACAATCAGTATTTACATTTAGATGGGTTCCTATCTACCTGCTTGTCTGGATTATCATTCGTGATGCCTTTTTCCAAACTGCAACACCTCTGTCAATTCACTCTTATTTTCTCCAGTGTCTCACAAACACATAGAACACAGTCATCCTTTAAAAGTGCTTTAGTTTGTTTTAAAGCTTCCTACTATTAACCCACATCAATATGCCAAAGTTTATATAAAATAGCATAGGATATAATAATTTCTCCCATGAAATAATTTGCTTTTCAAGTTTTAGTTTGAACAAAGCATGGCTTTCAACTTTTCTCATGCATATATATGTTTGTATATATATAAATAAAATATTTTGCATTCGCACAAATCCTTGGCTTCATCTGTTTCACTGATGACATAAATCTCATTAATCAGCTAAATTTAAAGAACAGGCTTAGATAATATTGAACACATAATTTCAAACCATGTAAGGCATAACATAATCAAAATAATTCTGATGTTTACAGTTTCATGTAAATCTACTGTATCCCGGAAACTCAGAACAAAAATAATGCAGTCATTTTCATTATTAAGGAGAATAGGGTTTGGACCTTCATTCTGAGTTCACTTAATTAAAACTGCATACTGGAAAACATGTGGTGCTGTACAACTGCATGCACTGCTTTGAGAGTTCAGTGACTGGATTTGCAGAACACAACCTCTCTCTCAACTTTGGGTATGGTTTCCACACAATTGGAACCTGGAATACCAATCCCAGATATACATCAGATATACATACACATACAACTGTGCAAACAGCATTTTTAAAAACATTTTCTGAGTACTCTGCTCTTATACACTTTTATATGTTCATTTATCTCACTTTAGGACACAATGTTGTGGTGTTTTTTTTAATTCTGATCTCCAAATAAAATAAGGAAAGAGTGGATTTATGGCCTACTTCCTAGTAATTTTTAAATTTGTTGGCAATGTTCAACCAATTTGACTGAGAAATACACATTAAGGTACTGATCTTTTTTAAAATTTTTTTTTAGTTTTTATAAATAAGAATAAGCTTTGTTACCACTATGTGAAAGGCACAAAGAAGCCATTTGCTCTATTTGGCAGCAGTTGGTTGATCAAAAAACCTACATGAGCTCCTGGACCAATCTCACCATGTGATATCTCTTACCTAAATGGCAGGCCAGAATTCAAAACTAGAGGTTAGAGGAAAGCCCAGAAACATTCTGGGGATGTTCCATTAAAGGAACAGAGGACCTCTTGGAGGTCTTAAGATATAGGAGTAACTGAAGTATAACTTGAGATACTAAAGAGATGAGAGTAAGTAGGGTGATACAGGAAACAGAACAAATCAGTTTTAATGTTAATTGAACAGCTTTTCACTGTAAGTATTCTAGTATTTCATTATTGGACTGTTTTCAATGGTCCTGAGACAACAGGTAAGAAAGAAATCATTCACAGTGAATTTCAGAATTTGTCCAGTCAGTATCAAAATCAATATTGATTTTTAGATACAACAAAGTATCAACTTTTGTGTTGCAGAAAGCAATCCTTCAATTTTTACAGCAGTTCATTGGGGCAGAGGATAATTGGATGCACTTTTACAAGTATATTCTCCAGAAATTACTAAAGAGAAGCTGCGAACAGCAAACGTTGAAGAAGAAAACAAGTCCATTAAATGTGATGGTACAAGAGTCACAAAGCCAGTAGGCTGCTATGTTGGCTATTCTCATTCGATTTGAGAGACCAATGCAAAAAACATTGTTTTCTTCCTTTTGTTTTTCTTACAATATTTAAGCATCTTAGTAATAATGAGTCTTCTAATGTTAAGAGGTCATGCAATGTTGTTGCAATTGAAGGATGTGATTTGAACACTGTAGACTAAACTGCTTATGAAAGTTAAAACAAAAGAAAAAAAGAAGGGAGAATTCTGTAAAAGAAGAGCCACAAGACATTCTCTAGAATATTGCTTCCTTGGAAGGCAGAGTTGCTCCTCAGTGAGACAGAGAAAACTCCAGAATTGGATTTTTCTTGAGAGAGAGAGAGAGAGAAAGAAAGAATGAACAAATGAACTATGCAGGAAAGTAATGAAGGTGGGACAGAACCAACATTTCTAAGTAATATTTGCAAAACCTTACTAACCCTGGATAATCTGTGGCTATTTCAGCAACTGTAGCCATTTCACTGAAGATGTTTTTGCAGAAGGTGAAGAGGTCACAGTGGAGATTGACAACTTCCATATTTGAGAGACAAAGAAAGCAATGTGCCTATGGATATAAACCCCTACAGGGAAAAAAAGTCCTCCAAATAGTAAGCAAACTAGATAATATCATATTAAAACATTAATATTACTTCATTTGGTTTGTATAAGCATATTTGCAATATTATTCACTCATACAGAACATATTCAGCAATAATTCTAAAAAAAATTGAATGTACAATTCAATATATAAACCCATATAAACCATACATAACTGGCAATAACTGGCAATCCCTGCAAGAGTAAGCAATGGGAAACTAGGCAAAGGCATAATACAGCATACAGTACTTAGTAACTGAAAGGCAAGAACAATATTGTATTAGTTGTAGGACTGCTACAGTGTGTCTCTGTCAGATTTAAAGGGACAGTTCCATAGATGTTATGAGAAAAAATGTATTATAAACATTTTATCTCAGAGAGACCTTAACTGATCAGGAAGGGTCACAGTAGGAAAAATCCACTTTTGTATGATCTGAAATACTGGAGCTGGTCAGATGTTCACAATATATTGCTCACCAAGAAACTGAGCCCAAGAACTATTAAATTTTTTGGTGAATAACTTTGAATAATTAATTCTTCTGAGAAAATCACAATCTGTTCACCAAGAGTTCATGAAAAAAACAAGGTGAATAATTCATTATGAATTATTTGACCAGTTTTAGCAATGAGATTCTAAATCTGTCTTCTTATGGATATTAACCTCATTAATACTATTTAGATACAATGCCTAAGGATAATTAAAATGATGAAATACTGCACATCTGATATGATACAATTTAAGCTACTGACTTTCTTTTCTATTTCTTGTAAATACTTGGGAAATAAGTCTTTATTTATTAAATTTTAAAAAGGCTCTGTGTATCACTTTAGAAGCACTGTTAGTCTTGGAACAATTGATGTAATAACAGGGCATGCTTAAATAAGAAGACAGCCTTGATGGACGACAGATCTAAATGTTTAAAATCTGATGGGGTATACTGCTATAACATATAGGTAGGCATCTATAGTAAGATGCTGTCACCCGTGAGTTTTAGGGAATTTGTGAGTATGTCTAATCCTGCTCTGGGAAACAGAACTTCTATGGATGTGAAGGAAAACAGGTTCAGATTCCCATTCTTAAATGTTTACAAAACATTAATTAAAATAAGTACAAAGCAATTATTGTACAATGATTTAAAAACTGAATAATGTTACAAGACTGATTTCAAATTGTTCTAATGTGCCATCCTAAATTAACACATTAAAACATTACTACATTATTTCTGTCTAACTATAAACATGACATTGTTTTAAATTAAAAGCTAACATATCCTGAGCAACATGTAGACAACTATACAATTTCATTATTTAAAGCTGCAGTTTCATGACGCTTTGAACTGCTCTACACTGGAGTTGCCACTGTGCTTTGTGCCAAGTATTTCTGCCTTCTCTCTTGTGTTTGGAGGCCACGGTTCCCCCACTGCCTTGCCACAGAGATGAGTTGTTTCATGGCAGAATTCTATTCAGGGTGAAGCCTGACAATACAATTGGGCAGGTCTAAAATCAATCCCCTAAGAAAAGAAATTACCCAGCTTCTGTTTTGTCCCCCAAGCCAGTTGCATCCTCCCTGATATGTAATGATCTGACCCCCTAGAGAAGTCAAAGAGACATAAAAACAATCTTGTAAAATATACCTCTCTATACTAGAAGAAGGCCCCTGAGCTACAAGGCATTCAGTTTAAAGTCAGATGAATGAAGGTGCCAGTGAAAATGCTGGAGAAGAGCACAGCAAAGAGAGCTCAAGGGAAAGCGGTGGTAACATATGGCCAAAAGTAGGGTTTGCAGCAATCAACATTTAGATTGGCTTCAGCTTCAGTGGAACCACAGGCTTGGATTTACTGTAAATAAGATCTAATTCTGAAGGAACTTCCTCAAAACAAACATAAGGCAAGTCATTTCATACTCCTCCTCCAAGAAAAAGAAACCCAACAAGCACATCAATTACAGTGATAGTAATAGTAATAGTAACTTACTTCATGTAATGTATTTTCAGCCACTTAGCATACATGTGAATCTACTAGCTGATTTTACTTGATGCTGAACTGAGTTTTACCTACGCAAGATTTAATCCGACCCGTCAAAGAATATTTTAAAAACCTTTAACTGTAAATGCAAAGCTATGCACTTTTAAAGTTTTTTTACTCTACTACATGTAAATATGTGTCACATTACTTTGAAATGGCAGTAAATGCCTTTTAAAAGAATAGCTCTCTCTGGAATAAATTTTCCATTTAAATAATTCTGAAAGTAATAATCTATTGGGTGGTATGATGTTAAAATCAGTTTATACATTATGAAACTATTTACAATATACTATTTATATACTTCATATTTTCAGTACTACTGTTAAATTTTAATATAAAATCTGAAATTTTGTAAAGGATAAATATGAAAGACAGTCTACAGTCTGACACTTAAAACTATGCTAACAATTGTTTATATTAATAAATAAAGCAAAACTGTCATAGCAGCATGTTGGCAGAAGGCAAAAGTGTGTACAGGTGGGATTTGGATACATTGTTCCTATTTACACCGATCATTCAATTGCATATCAGTTCTAGGAATTTTCTTCTTATTAGTTGAGTATTGTGCATTTTAAACTGGAGTTAAAGAGTGCCTGATTTCTGCCAGTTTCCTCAGATGTGGCATTCAGAAATAGAAGCTTCCCAATTTAATTTTTTTCTCCTCTGTATTGAAGCAGGAATATCACAAGACAGGACTGCAGCTATACAATACTAATGGCTATACAGTTAAGGTTATTATTTCAGCTGTACTATTTTTACTGGTCTAATGTTTCAGTCTAATATTCATTCATATGAACCATAATAATTTGAGAATTTTGAAAGAAACATTTATTAATCCATAAATCAGAAGATTATGGACTGGATCTGTAAGATTTCATAGTAACAAAATTTTAGAGGAAAATGTAGTAAAAAACCTACTACTAGAAAAATGCATATGGGAGAAACATAAGCAGTATTTGTATTCATCACTTCTTGCTAACTACTCTTCTCACAAGGTCTGCGAAAAACACTGAGCAGATCTCTCATAACTACATCTTGTAGTAATGACGGGTTGCCTGACGGAGCTCTATTGCTCTGCCTGACCAAACAAGGAACTTTTCATCTTTGAGGCTATGCAGCTTTTCTGAAAGGTTAGCTCTTTATTGCTGTTGGATGAGTTTCCTGGCCACAAATAGAGAGATCAGAGTGAGATGAAAGGTCCACAGAAACAAATAACAAGTCTAGATGGATGGAAGTCACCTCTAAAATGGGCAATCTTGTTGCCTTCAGCAAGAAAAAGGGGGATCTAAATTAAAAAAAAAAAAAAAAAGAAAAAAGAAAAAAAAGACAGAAGAAATCCTTGCTAAAATAATAGGTTATCAACCATTTATTTAGGTAAGAGTGTGAGATGAGACCTCCCACCAACTACCAAGTCATTCTACTGCAGGTTTAGTTTGCTAAGCTTTCAGCTGTTTGCTAACCCTCATGATTTTTCTGAAAATTTCCCAATATTGTGTGATGGGTTTCATTAAGAATCTCAGCTACCATTAAATCAAATCAAAACATTATTTTTCACACAAATAACTTAAAGCTTACCTGTAAAAACTATCAGTGATTTAACAGCACAAGTGTGACAGCAGTAAGAATGAAAATGTATCCCTTCTTGGCTCTTTCTCTAATCTCTCTCTCAAATTCTGTGAACTTTCTAAAGGGGCAGATGAAAATATCTCAGTTTCAGACTTACTCAGTTGCATTAAGCAGCCTGATATTTTATTTTTTTTCAAAGTTTTGTGGTATCTTCTGAGTATTATTGTTCCAAAATTATCACATTAGTTATAAGGATAAGCAATTACTATATTTAGTCTCTTCCAGTTAGCAATTTCCAATGCTTGAAATGTATACATATCAAATTTCAGAAGTCCTTTACGTGCAGGTAAACAGCTTTCTTCCACTCTATTTAACCAGACTTGTACTAAGAACTAAGATGTTATGTAATTTCCATAAAGTGGAGACAGCTCACAACAAAGCCTATGGTATGGTTTTTTTCAGTACTATGTTGTTCCCTCTAACATACTTTTTTTTTAAGGATCAGATAAATATGGGCATTGTGTGTTAAGTAATCAAACTTGCAACTTAAAAAAAAAGGATTTATGGCTTTTGAGAGAAAAATAGTATATCTGCATTTTATTATTTTTAAGGTTTCAGTTTTCAATTAATTTATAATGGGGCTATTTTAGTATCTGGGATTGTATTTTAATTAGTAGTGCTTTAAAACGTCTACTGTGGAGGAAAGAACATTACATAGCACATAAAGCCGTGAGCTCAGAAATGCTGTTGTTAACACAACATGCTAATACAAGAGCAGGACTGAAAATTAGGCCATGCTGTTTTCACACTAGGACAAGCTATTGGACTATTTAGATTTTGGAGGGAGACTATGTTCCTTCTGAAGACAACAGTCACCCTTTTGTTCTTGTCTCTCTTCTGTTCCTTAAGGCCATGACTTGATAATGCATTCCAGCATCCTGTTTTCTCAAAACAGCAATCTAACTCTTCTTTCAGCAATAGTCTTCTCCTTCTCAAAGGAGCAGGCAGGAGAAAGCGGCTGCAAACGGCCAGTAAGGAAGACTTCAGATAGCCACAGATACAAGATTTCCACGAAGATTAATGGCAACAGCTATCTCTATGCAGCAAAACCAAGTCTTCTCCAGATAAAAGCTTTGTTCAGGCACAGTAGCTTTAGTGAAATAATTCCATTTCATTGATTTAAGAAAAAAAAAAAGTATAGGGACTTGTGGGCATATTTAAGTTAAGCAACATATAACATGAAGAAGTTCTCAGAGATATCTAATTAAATACATTTAATCTCCTCAGTTTACCCATCAAATGCTCTATATTTTAAGAATTTATATTCAAATACGTATCTTAGATTCTGCAAATATAGTCACTTTTGTCTCACCACATTATTTTTAACAATGTTTTTAGTGTTTAGTTTAATATTAAGCAAGATGATTCACTAGTTAGCTCAGCAAAGAATTCCATAAATGGTAATAACTGTGAGATCATTCTTGCCCACCCTCCACTCATGCAATCAGAACTCCCTGTAATACAGTTTGTAAGTCATTGTCCAGTTTAAATCTGTCAAGCATTAGCGCTTTCATGCATCATCTTTCAAGTTTGAATGCGTAGTTTATAATTAATGAAACTAGGCCTTAGTCTTATAAAACAACCGAACATTTCATTTTGAAAAGCAGATACTGCAAGCAGCCTGACTTAAAAATACAAGGAAATTCTGGATCCATAATTCACCCTCCACCTTCCGACCCCACCAACCGCCATATTAGTGTGCCCCCACCAAAATACCAGCTTGTGTTTACAGTTTCGTTTCTCCTGATGGTGGATGGGCGCGTGTACACGCACTCGCTCTATGTGCACTCAATAGGATCATGATCTGGAGAGCTGAAAATGTAAACACAAGCTGGTATTGTGGTGTGACTAGCGGTTTGTGGTTTCTTTGTTTGAATATTTCAGAAATGGCACACTGGCCAGAACTTAAGAGGAGAAAAGCAGAGCTGCTACTTACACAAAAATTTGATGGTTCCAATGCTCAGATTTCATATAGATAAAAAGGGCTGCTGCACAATACTTTATTTTTATGTAGTCAACTATGCTTGAAGGCAGGAATTTTGTTTTCAGGGATAGATAAAATACACTTTTGCCCTTCATTTCAAATGAGGAATACCCTGTTTGTTCAGGTGCCCATCAAATGATTTCTTCAGATTAGGAACGCTCTGTTCATCCAGGGCTGTCTGCAATCATGTGACTAAAGTAGGGAATATGGTCAAGTATTCACAGGATTAGCACATTTTAGGTGAGCAGGCCTCATTCTCTTTTCATAAAGAATTTACTGCATCATAGAGCTGGCCATTTTCTATTATTCAAGTTCAAACATGGACTCATATGTGGACCCCATAGAGAGCCCCAAAATTACATACCTATAGAGTTACAAGAGCACAAGCTTAAATTGGTATAATTCCAGATTTTTTTTCATGTTGCTTCACTGAAAGTAAGTGAAGCAGAATTACTTTGCAAAAAACATGAGTCCAAAAGCTCCTCCATTTCTAAGTACGTCAGCCAGTCTCAATAAAACCTCATAATATCATTTTGCTGCTGTTCTGAAGATGGAGAGGGGTAGGAGAGAAGATCGAAATTCAGCTTATAAAATACTGGATTATATCCAGCTACATTATATTATTTTATTATTATACATTAAAACTTTTTTTAATAAGCTTATCAGAAGTAGACACTTGAAGCATTCTTTTCTCCCAATAATTTAATTTTATCAGTTGCAGACTGGTTGTAATACCTATTCCACATAGTATACAAGCTCATCACTGAAAATTTTAAAAATAACTGAAAGTAAAATCTAAGAAAAGATTGAAAAAAGCAGGATGGTCTTCTCAAAATAGTGGGAAAAGTCCAGAGATTTCACCAGTATTAATGCAACAAGTCTTTATTCAACAGAGGGGCAGTTCTAATATCAATGTTCTCTATACGAATAGTGGTGTTATAGTAACTCACAACTCATGAAAAGAGCATCTAGTTTATAAATACTTATCTGTTCATTTGATTGGAACATACATGCCCCATAAAAAGCAGGGAATTCTTAAAGTATGTAGTAATACATTACACACAAAACCATAAAAGAATATTAATCAATTTTCCTCTTCAAGTACTTTTCATGTGTATTTTAGAAACATTTGATTACTTTACACAAACTGCACAACTGCAATACCATCATAAGGTAGAACATCTTGCCTCTTTTTAATACATTACTCTATATAAGCATCCTCACAAAGACAGCTTGTGAGCATTTCACAAATTATAATAATGGAACCACCTACATATATATCAGTGCTGACAGATCTGGATCATCTTATTTTCACCTGCAGTAAGTTCAGAGTCAGCTAAAAACTAAATTATACAATGAACAGCTTTGTTGTAGGAATATGCATGGCCTTATTTTCCACCAACATTTGCAGAACAAATGCATGCAGCTAGCATAGATATTTAATGTAAATGGTAATAAATACTAATGAATTTGCAATCTCTTTTTTTTTATCCAGATCAAAAATAATGTCCATTGCTTTGTGGTTTTTTACATGCTGCTCTATAAATGCATGGTTTTGTCTATAAAAACACACACCTGTCCAATAGCCATTATCTGCAATAGTTCAATGTACAAAAAGGAGAACGTATCAAAAAAGACCTTCTTGCTTAGTTGATATGAGTAATTACATTATAATGGTTTAGATTAAGCATTGACTACAGCAGAATTTCATGTTCAGATACTACACAAAACACTATAAAATTTTGATGACCATTTGAAGTCAAGCCCTTTACTATGTGCTGTTCTGAAGGGCAGTGGCAATTCTGGTCTAAAAAAAGAGGACTGCCAACTGAGCTGATCATGCCACTCTGGAATGCCTAAGTTCTAAATACCAATATTGACCAAACAGAGATCAGTAAGACCAAAACCTGGTCTCATGCTATGCCAAGGAAGGTTCAGATTGGATATTAGGAAAATATTAGGAAAAAATGTCTTCATGGAAAGTGTGGCCAAGCACTGAAATAGGATGCCCAGGGCAGTGGTGAAATTACTGATCAAAACCCATGTTAATATTGCACTTGAGGACATGGTTTAGTGGTGAAGGTGTTAGGTTAACTGTTGGACTCAATCTTAGGGGTCTTCCCCAACCCATATAATTCTACGATTCTTGTTCTTTGGGCATTGTAGAATGGTTTATGCAAGGATGGCTCGAGTCACATAGAACATGTTTGTAACTCAGAAGGGAAAGAGAGTTACTCACAGTGTTTCCTTGTGTTTGAAGTTCTACCTGAGCCATTTTTAATAAAGAAATATAAATATATACTTCATGAAAACATGAAATAAATTTCTGTGCAATACTGCATAAAAATACATGCCTCCCCCTCCTACAGGCAACAGTCAATGTAAAATAAAATAAAACTATTGTTCTTCAGTAAGCTCTGTGAAAGAGCACATTTAGCACTCCCAGCTTCTGGGGGAAAAAAAGCACCCTCTTTCTTCAACTACTGAAATGACAAAGACCTCAAGAGGCAAAATATCTGAATGTCCAAATTTAGGTAGAGTGTATTCTTCCTCCATAAAAAAACCACTTCATTCAAAATGTAAGAGATAGCTGCTTTTTCTGTCACAAGAAAGACTTGATATTAAGAATTTTTTCTATTTGTGTAATAAAAATACTAGAACCAATGAGAAACAAAATTTAACTACATCATAACAGCACATAATTATAACAACACACAAGTAGAGTAAGAAAGACCTTACACTATTGAAGATATGAATAAAATCCATAACAGTCTACTATATCTGAAACCAAGTTTCAATTACAAGAGAAGTTTCTAAACTAGCTAGAACTTTACTAGTAAGCAGTGAAGAAAGTTTAACAAGTGCACAGGAAAGGAAGATCTGAAAGAAATACCAAAAAATGAGAAGACCTACACCATGTTAATAATGTAAATAGGTCACCAACTTTAAGTATAATGGTTGTCTGAAAACTAACTGCAATATCAAAAGTATTTTCAAACAATTAGGACTGTGATTATTGTTCACACAGTGGGTAGCCTATTCTTATGCTTCAAGATAGAGTTGTTCGCATTTATAAAATTGATACTTAAATATTTGTGTGTATAAAAACATCAGTCACATAAAAGTACAGATGCAGATTGGACAAATTCCATACTGTCAGCAAAATAAAAAAATTACAATACCTTCGAATTTTTTTCTCAAAAATTAGAAGTAGAAAACATTTTCTTAAAGATTGTGTCCCATAGAATAGGTCAGAAGATATGGTTTTAAACACCTGGGCTTTAGATCCAATTTTTATGCTTCTTAGAACACCTTATTTGATAGTCTACATGTGATGATCACTACTGGTAATTATTTTTCTCTTATTTACTTGAAAAATAAAAACATAAAAGATTGTCTGGAGAAAATCTGAATGAACTGGTTTGAACATTTTTCAGAGGGATGGAGATCTTAAAAGGTTGCTGCTTACGTACACAAAACAATATATTTTGCTGTCTTCCATTACAAAGGAACAGAGCTGGTTTACCTACCACTTATTTAAAGAATATTAACTTTTTGTGTATTACTACTACTACAGAATCCCAGATCTATTACCAAGAACAAAGTCAATGGGCAAAGTGGAGCACAACATCTGACCTTTAAAAATATTTGTAAAGTTTTCTTCCTTTTTAGAGGGAAAGAGATATTTTGCTGAGTGGTTAATGAATTCAGACACTGACCATTTGACCTGGGTTTTTGAAAGTAATTAGCAGCTCCGGTTACCTGAAGGATGGAGCTAAGATGAGCAGGCAGTTTTAAATCAGCGCATTTCTAATTAAAAATGATGTTATTTACAGTCACTCAATAGATGTTGTAAGCATCTGTGCTCATAAAGAAATATGCAACAAAGGATTGATGATTTTTTAGAGGCTACCCACAGTTCCTGAGAATAACAAGTGAAGGATGTTGAATATAAAAGGTAATTGTTAGCTAGAGGAGATTATAGATCTTGCTTAAACATATTTTTCAGGTAAATTGGAAATGTGTAATTTAATTAATTTTTATATCCAAATTTTGTGGAGAAAGGAAAGGTTCTCAATAATGAGCATAAAACTAAGCTGAAAGGAACAGATAATTGTATTAGCTTGTTGGGCAAATACTGAGAAGGGTACCACAGAAAGGTCAACAGTGTAAGTTTTACGTATACAAACAATAGTCAAAAACTCCAAGCTCCTAAAATACACAAAAATAGTTTAAGGTTCTGGAGGCATGAGGCGGTTACTAGGAAGTATAACTGCTGTTTAGAAAAAGATTCTTGAGATAAAAAAATGCATTTATTCCATCCCAAACTCCCTATTGCAAATAGGCCATATGAATAATCATATTATATTCCAGATATATTAAACATATATATGAAGACTAGTAAAAGACTCCAAAGCATTTTTAAAGTGCTGATATTAACTTTGTGACCTGTGGCCTATGGAGAAAAAGTGTCTCTGGAGTATTCTTTGTCCTCAAACTATGTTTCTAATGCAATTCCAAGTCCACGTAATTTTTATGACCTCACGACTCAAGAGATTGAAAACTACTGCTATATACTGACATATAGTTGGAAATAAAACAAGAGCCAAAGCAAACTTTAAGGTTTGGGCTAGTATTAAGTTTGAATATGACCAAAACTAGATAGCAGATACTAAAGTACTTTCTCAGACGTCAGTAACTGACCATTTATGTAATTGCATTTAGTTATCTGGGGTATTAAACCAGTTAAACTGCCTTAATCAGGTAGGTAGGAAAATCAGTGGTCTCAAGACAACTGAAGATATTTCTCTAGGATAATAATTCAAATCCACTTTCTTCAAAAGACTCCATACCAGAATTTTAGAATGCATATTGTAATACACTTTAACAACCCAGCAACTTCAATACCAGCAATACAACAATTTATAAGGTCTAATGAATATTCATTTTTCATTATCTGGTTTCAATATTTTTATTTAATTACAACAAGCTTTTGTATTTATTTTTGCCTTGAATATTCTTCTTACCTGGATTTAGACTAATATTTATTTGCAAAACAAAATATAATAGCTTAGACAGGGGAGACTAATAGTTAAACAGCAAGAATAAACAAGGGAATTGTATTTACTCTTCAGCAGAGTAACTAAATATTAAATAAAATAATAAAATAGAATTAATATTTAATTAAAAATAATTTAATTTAATAAAATATTTAAAGAACAGATCAATGATGCCTCAAGCGCCTGATACTGAGAGTTGCCTCATCAGTTCTCAGGAACTCAAAAAAATTGCAAATCATTTTATAAAACAACAGCATGTGCAAGTGTAATATTTGTATCTACCTCTTCTGCATGGATAAAATGACTTACTCTTTGATCATCTTAGCAAAAAATATCTGGAATGCATCACATTTGCCACATCCTACCTTTGCAGAGAAAAGGCTCAGGTTCAATAGGTGCTTGAAATGAACTCTGGACCTGGAATAAGAGAGGAAAAAAAAAAAGTGTTTAGCAGTCAAGCTAAAAGAATCATGACCCCCTAAATGAATTAAAAAATCTGAAGGCATATTAATTAAAAAAAAAAAGGTTGAAATTAGAAATCTGGGCAGTACTAAAAGCTTTTTCAGATCCCTTCTACAATGGAGACTCAAACTGCCACCACATGGACCCAAATATTTAGGTCTCCAAATACCAACTGTTACAACATATAATTAAAGTCAGTTTATAGGCTTTAATCAACAGAATCCAGATAGCTAGTGAGATGAGATAATTTGCTACTGTATTTATTTATGGCTCATAGCCAATGTAGCTAAAATAAGGATATTGCCTTACCTGAAGAGGTTATTGGCAGTTGCATGTACTCTGCCTATCCAAATTACATTTCTCTTAGTGTTTGTAAGAAGTTTGCCTATTCAGAGTAAGTCAGGAAGAATTCTATTTCTGATAATTCAGGTACTACAAAAATGAAACGAACCTTTTCTATGTACTCCTAGTATTTTTTCTGTGATCAACACAGAGAACGAGGCACAATCACAACTCCACAGAATGCGTACAGTCAAAAAAACATTATGCTATATTTTATCTTCCTTCTACCAACGCCTCATGTCACAAAAAGCTGAACTGGCTGACATACATATATAATGAATAAAACAGCTATTTTTCTAAACCAACCAAGGAGGAGAAATATCTAGGTTTATCTTAGCTAGCTATTAATAATTTGTATTATCTCAGAAAAATTCCAAACAACTGGGCTCCATCATGCTTTAATGCTTAGAAGCACAGTAGAGAATTCTACGAAGGATGACAGAGAAAAAAGAGTCAGGGTAATGAAGATGAGAAAATACCACAGAGTGTTTCTTGAAGGGCTGCAAGAACTGAAACCATCCTAAAGAGAAGAGTCAAAATATCTGATGAATAGCTTTCATAACTCTGAAGACTATGTAGAAGTCACAAATTTAATGTCTAAGTTAGATACATTCTTTTGTATTTTGCTCCAGTCTCTATTTAAATAGAAAGTACAGGTTCCTCACATCCTGAGTAACAGAGTAAATTACATATGAACAGAACATTGTTTTGTAGGGGCACCAGGACTGCAAATACTTTATTCTCTGCTATATCTCTGTGATTAGTAATGCAATCTCTATAGATTTATTTCATTTATGTAGAGCTCTGTGGAACGAATCTATTTAGGAATTCTCTGTTACTTTTGTGTCATCAGAAAATTTTCAAAATCTGCAAATTGCAACCCTGTTTGTGAGGTAATTTCAAAGGTAAATGTTCTGGCCCAGCAGAAAATCTGGTTTTATAAAATAGTATCATCGCTACCATCATCCTTTAAATCAGCCATTGTAATCACCGTTGTCATCCACTGTGTCCTCCAGCAGCGCAGTCACAGATAGCTTTTCTTAGGCACATCTTTATAAGTTGAGTTGAAAGCAATCTAATTTCAGCAAAATGGCTGCTTTCATTGTATACAGGACACCGAACCTCTTGTGTAGGACCTTTTCACCATGTTGTGATTGATTTTACATCTATTGAAAACAAGTCTGGTCTCTGCCATTTGTTTACCCTTGTATTCTCTCTTTATGCTTTGGTATGCATTTTTAATTAGATACACTCCAGTTCTTTCACCACCAGCTAACACTTTTATTTGGGAAGCAGTCTTTACTAGCCCTGCAAATATCCGCTGTTCTTTGCAATGTCAAGTCCTTTTCTCACCTTGCTTTGACTTGGTTATCACTTTTATCACAAGTAATTCATCCATCTGTTAACTGCTCCAATTCACATTACTTGGCTTTATTTTAAAGATCTTAACAATGGTCAATGGTCTCATCTAGCAGCTGGTTTCTTGTAAAAAATGTGCCTTTCCCAAGTGACATTCTTGTGAGGATCAAAATATTCACTGAATGGGTTTTTATCTAGCAGTTTACAGGTCCCTCAGGCTCTCCATAGAACATATTGTATATACCCAGTGCTTTGGGCATGCCATGTGTAGCAATGTGGATGACTTCACCTTCTTCAATTTTATTTCATTTTTCTCCAGCTTTCTGCCGTGTTGTCTTTACATACTGTTGGTTAATTCTCATTTAAAAAAAAACCCAAAAACATATCATGCATCTACATGATTGTTTCAGTTTGCATCCAGAGTGTGCCGTTAAAACAAAACTCTCAAAGCACTTTGGTGCTTTCGTTTGCTCCATGAAGCAGTTTGTGAGTGCTGAAAGTAGATTCTCTCATTGAAAAATGGCAGAGCAGAAACATGCTTAATACAATTCAGTTGCAAATGGGCATTCACTCTGTGGGACACAATTAGAGCTATCCGAAGTAAAAAACACTGAAATAAATGGTTGCCTATTTAGCCCCACACATTTGTTCCTCCTAGTCTCTACTACTCCCTAACACACACATAACCACAGAAGTAATTGAAATTGTCTTTGTTGATTGGCTCGCACTACCTGAAATTGGTGAAAAGCATTACACCAGTTACACAGCACTTCTATAAAAGCAATGTTTCAGCCCAATCAAAAATATCTAAAGTACTACAGGAAGTGTAAAATTAATTTTTATTGTGTCATAAATAAGGGGAAAATCTCCCACTATTCAGTGGGAAAAAAGAAAAAAATACGGTGTTAGTATTGTTCCATCCCACAGCAATCCAGAAAAAACCCCACAGTATGTCCACTTTACATACCACCTTTCTCTTAATTTACAGTTTTCAATTTACAGTCTTCTACACAGTTATTTAAATAAACTGTCTCTCACAGAGTAGCACCTTTGCAATTGCCAGGGACACAAACCCACTTCTCTGTTTCCTCATAAAAATTTTCCATAGACACCCCCAACACAAGCATTTCCAGCAAGACTGATTTTTTCTTGGCCTTATCTTCTCCAGATGGTTTGTAGATAGTTCTCACAACTCAGCCATCACTTTAAATAGACTTAAAAAGACAAAAGTCCAGTTTCCTTTAGGACTGCATGTGAAACTTGTATTGGCTGGTGAAACTTCCAATATAAACAAGATCTTTTGGCACCAGCTGGAGGCAGGGCTGGGGCTGTGTTTATGGCTCACTGTAAGGAATGTTTGCTTTCTTAATATCCTCTCCCTTCTTAACTGGGATGGATTATATCCAAACACATTGTTACCATTCTTCTCACTCAAATTAAACTGAGTTTATACTTGTCATACTTTAATGGGCAGGTCTGTGCTCTGAAAGATGCAAATAGTTTTGTTTGCAGGTTTTCAATAATCATATGTTTCATGATTAATGAAGCCTCTTTCAAGCCTCTAACAGCCTTCTGCAGCTGATTGTAGAATTGTTGAGAAGTCTAAAAAAAGTAATCTCACTCATATACTATCTTTAACTAATCCTGTAAAATTTTATTCATTGTTTGTGACAAGACTTGCTATTACTCTGCATGCAGCAAGGAGTTGATCAAGCATTGTACAAGCTGTTGGGGATGTCACAGAGGTCACCATCAGCACTTCTAACTGAGCGAGTGCTTGCCAAGGATAGCAGAAGAAACCGTTTCCCCATACACAGGTTTGCCAAGACAGAGTTCCAGTCCATTCCCAGGGTGAAAAGCTGCAGTTAAAAAAACTATTATTCCTTTAACTACCAAACATAGTTCTAAACCAATAAATAAATGCATAGATAAATAAATAAAATTGTGTGATTCTGGCTCTATTACTGTCTCACAAAGATGATGTCAGCTCTTGTACTCCTCGATGCATATTCATTCCCCATGCTCTGTTCTACATGTTTAAACATAGAAAATAAAAATATCTGTAATTCTAATGTTTTGTTCAATCCACAGTGCATCAGGTATTCTAATACCAGGCTTTATAAAACTAATCTTCTGTTGGGTTAGTTTAGGTTTTTTGGTATTGATTTTTTAAAAAAAAAATTATAACTCAGTCCTGGAGAATTCCCCCTGTCCTAGCACAAACACCAATTTCTATATGATTTGCAAGAAAATTGTGTCCAAGCTCTCAGTGCATTCTTCACATTCTACATACCACTCTTAAATTTTGCCACTTAGCTATGTAAAATTGAATTATTTAATTACAGAACTTCAGCTATATTGCTGCTTTAATCCAATCACAAAGGGATTTGAAGGAAAAATTATACACCACGACTTAGGAAAAAATTGTGTGATCTCTTAGCAAGTCTGATCTCTGTTGGTCACTTACTACAAACATGGATAGGTTATCATGGGGAAACCAAGAAAAATATAAGGGTCCAATCAAAGGAAGTTTTTACCACTTATGAGAGCCATCCAAGTAATTAAAAAAGGAACAAACCTTGAACATTTTCTTGCACTGCATTTCTCCAAATCAATAAATAAAATCTATAGATTAGCACTGGTTAGACCAAAACAATGAGGGATTCAGTAGCATGAGTGAGAGTGCCCTTCAGATTAAATGACAATTTGGAAGTGTTTAACAACATATGGTCTCTTTTCTTTGACATATATGATTAAGAATATATCTCTCTTATATAAAAATATAAAATACCATCTGTCGTAAGTTCCAACCATGATACTGCCTCTATATATCCAATTAATTCCCTATACTTTCGAGTGTAAATATTTCTCCTATTTTCTTTTTTTCTTTTTTCTGTAACTATATTTATTTATAAAATTTCAATAAATGTATATACTTAAAAAGTCAATACTACGACTTGAAATGTAATTAGGAATAACAATGAAAGTCTGTTTCACTTTGTATTTCAAAGAAGGGCCAAATCTTCAAATGGTTTGAAGTTAGATTGCTCATTTAAGTCAGCAAGTATAGGCATATTACAAAGATTTCTGTGTTGTTTTTCTTCATTAGACACATTAACCCAGAGAAATGCTCATTTCACATAAATACTTGTGTTTCTTTCTTTTTTCAGAAGTGCAGGGTTCCTTAAAGACACATGACTGCAGAATGAGAACCCAAATACAATGGGTATTTCTCCTTAAGGTGTCAGAATTCGGGCGAACATGGAAGAATAAAAGGATCACTCTCAAAATCATGGTACAAACCAGCAAAATACATAATGCATTTCAATTCACTGAGTTAATACTTTTCCTCACTAATTTAAAGAAAAATCTTTGACCATATAATTATTATAATGACTTTTGAGAACATTAAGACATGGAGAAGTCTCAAATACAGTCTCAAGACTGTAGGAGCTAAGTTTTGCCAGGTTAAAACAGGAAGGAATGTAACAATGTGTTCTGAAGCAGGGTGCGAGATTTCTTCTGTTTGAGACAAACACAGATAAATATACACACACACAGACATACAGATTTTACTCTTTGTTTCTGAGTAATTTGGCTGTGGGTGCACCAATAAATTACACCAATAGTTTTTGCATTAGTAACAGGAAAAAGAAATTACTGACCCACAATTTAAACTACATTTTAAGCCTTTTGCTTTCTAAGAATATTTTGGAAATTTTAACTCTTCTAATACCCTCAGCCTAGTAAAGATCTGAAAACTAATGGAAGAGACAATTATATTGCTTTTCAAAAAGGCTGCCCCTCTTAAAAAGCAGAATACCATATAATGGTAATTCCCTTTATGTTTCTTTGGATTAATTTTGTACTTCATGGTATAAAAAACTAAGACTTTTGTGTCTGCTGAAGCGTTGTGGGAGTGGTGATTATATCTGTCTGAGGTTTTTTCCATGTAATTTATAACTTAGTACCTTTTCACCTGGTTCCATGTAGTTGGTCTGGGAGCAGAAAATGCTGATTATCTTCTAATATTACATTCTCAGTCTTTAAAGGAGCTTTCAAATAAACCATGAGGCTCCTCTCGGTTGTTCATGGCAGAAACTCTATATAGAGTCCTAATAAATTGCTTTTATGCGTTCTTAAGTTGTCCCAGTAGTTTCTAAAATACATGCAGTATTTCAATAACTAGATATAAATCAACTTTTAATAATTTTTATTGTTAGCCATGGTAAGTTCATAAGGGGCACTGAGATCCACAACTTGCTCACATGCTGTCTGAAAAAGTACTCCCTTGGCCTTGTGTTTTCCTCTTTTAATTTACAAGTTTTTGCTCCAGAGTTACCATAAGGGTAGTAGAAATTCCAATTTGCTTCTCTGTTTGCATCAGAGACGTTTGCATCATAAATCAGCATGCACGCTTTTATGTGATTATCTCCCTATTATCTTTGACCAAAATTCTCACTCTCTTCCATTTCTGCCTGTGCTGGGTTTGTACATATGGCCACTCGTACTTCTCTATATCCTCATATTTTCTGTAACATTTTTGAGAGGAGTACATGTAGTACCGTTCCTATTACAGTAATCACTCTTTTATTGATTTGATGACTCATTTGTTGGTTCTCCTGGCATCCGATCGTGTCGTTGTTTCAGTATTGGTGACATTCGGCTGCAAAGCGACAAAGTTACCCCACAGCACTTTAGAGCAGATCTATTTAACGCGTTTAGCTCCAGCCCGTTCCACTCCGAGCCCGCGCCCCTCCGCTGCTCTCCGCTCCCGGAAGCTCCTCCCCGCCGGCCGCGGGGCCGGAAGCCGCTGCCGGGTGCCCTGTGAACCGGGAAGGGCTCGGTTTGAATGAGATCCGGCTGATTCACCGCGGCCCGGGCGGCTCCGGCCCAGGTGAGGCCCGGCCGCCTCCGCGCCGGGGGCTCCGGGGCCCAGGGCCGCCTCTGCGCGGCG
>VZTX01004450.1:0-56160 GCA_013400915.1 Pardalotus punctatus | reverse complement strand
GACGGGCCCGGGCGCCGCACGGGCCCCAGGCCCGGGCGCCTCCGCCCTGGCCCGCAGCGGCCGTCGTAGTTGGGCAGCGCCGGGTGCGGGTTTGTGCCGCTGGCAGCACCAGCGCTCTGTGCCCCGTCAGAGGCTCCTCACGGGCGGCAGCGCTGCTGCTCTCGGAGTGCAGCATTGCTACGATTTCCGGCAGGGCAGCTGAAGTTAGAGGGGGACGGGGGAAAGTGAAGGAAAAGCGCTGGCTGGGATACTTGAAGTGGAAGGAAGCAGAATTCAGTAGAAAAGGAGAGATAATAAAAAATTAACAGCTCTATTTCCAGTAGGCAGCTGACTTAAGTATTGTTTCTGTAACAAATTTGTGTTATACAGTTGGATACTTGTAAGCAGTTGACAAATCGGGTTGTATGCTGGCGTCATGTCTTAAAGTTGCAGTTGTTTTCTGTATACTGTGGAAAAACAACCAACGGGTTGAAATTTACTTTTTAAAAAGGACTTTTATGTAAATGTATCTCAAAGCTGTATGTAACTGAAATGGTACTAGGCAAGCTGAAAAGTCCAACAGATTTGCGTTCAGCTTAAAGCTGTCAGCCCTGGGAGTCCAAGTTGTCCTGTATGCCTCAGGTAGGGAGTAAACTTGGAAGAAGATTCTGTGGAGCAGAAGCAGAGCATTCACTCTTTGTTACTTTTTTGAGACAGTGAAAAATACCTGTTTGTGAGGAAATTCAGAAATTGGCTTGCATGTGAATTGCTTCTGAATCACTTTGTGTGACTTTGAGCAACAGGGTTTAGCCTGTAGCTTAATGCAAAATCTTGTGTTCCATCATCTATTTTAACATGTCGTTTCAGTGATATTAATTTGGAAACTACAGTTTAGAACATTATAAGTTAGAGACTACTTTGAAATTAGTATTAAATAATACCAGTATAAAAATTAGTTTGTAAACTTTCTTGGAAGTGATTCACTCCTGACAAAAATTACGGAGTATAAACTAATAGTACCTGTAACTACCTTATACATCTTGGATGACGGGAAAGGGCAGGTGTTAAGGACACATTGGATAGTAGAGAACTGCTATGATAAGTACTTGCTGGACTGTAGGATAGTTCCACAGTAGTTGTGTGTTTATTTGCCTTTCTGCAGACTTCAGAGAAGTCCATTACTTAATATATTCCATAAAATTAAAATTGATTTTGTTGGTTTCTGTGGTGGCGCAGCTTGTTAATGAATTTTTGCTTATCTGTAAGCTTTATGTGAATATATTTAAGTAGCTTTAAAGCAATCTGTTAGAATCTGTGTTACTGAAGTAACTCCAGCTCAGCAATGAATGTAGTAGAATTAGGTTTACTGTACTTCTGGAAGTCAGAAAGCAGAGTCTGGGAAGCTGATCTGCAGATCTCCTAGTCCAGCTTGGGTCTGTTGAGATTCGGGTCTATATGATCCAGAAACAGGGTCTGGGTTTACAGAATTGAGCATGTTATGGAAAAAAGAGTCATGTAACGCTTGACATGCACTACTGAGACTGCATTTATGCATGACATGATTAGTCTTTAGCTTTAATGAACTGGTTACTTAGAATTGATAGTAATATTTATGGTTTTTTTTTCTTTTCATACAAAATGTATAGGAAAGTTGTGTACCTGCACACCCCCCCTCAGCCTTTTCACATGTGAAGTTTCTGTTCAGGTTTGGTGACTTTAACTGCAGTAAGTTACAGTTGCACCAGAAACCTTGAGCCACTTTTTTAGTTGCTGTTAATAAAATTGTTGATCATCTGCTACGTGTTACTCCTCAACAGGAGATCTGGAAGTGCTTGTGCAATGCTTGTTATGTAGTCTCAGGTAGAGAAACTGAGTTACCGAAGGTGAAATTATTTGCATCGAGTCGCTCAGTGTACAAATTGCAAAGCAAATTGCTGTCACCTGCACGTGGCCTGATACTCTCTCCACTAATAGGGCAGTTTAGTGGGCATTGTTTTCTATGTATGTCAAAGCTGATTTTCGAATTTATTTCTTTACTAACTCAAAAGTTGCCAAACCAGGAGAACCCTCTTTCATTGAGGGATCACATCATGGAGTGTTAATGCTAGATAAAAATAGTGCACTGTAGTGTGAAACTCATGTGTCTCATACAAAGAGATACGGTAATTTGTGACTGTTTCAAGTTGATTTCAGAATACATGCTGAAACATGCCAAGTATAAACACAGTAACTATTGGTTTATACCTGTATGTGTATACACATTTGTGCATAATCCTTTTGTATAACTCCATTCCTATATTACCTAAGAAAAAATGTTTTCATTATTAAAAGTCAGCATTTAAGTGACTTGAAAATACCAATGAACAACTGAATGGCGAACCAGAGCTCTCCAAATGGGCAACTCTTTCCAACTGGTACAGTTACCTAACACTAGTATTAGGAGCAAATATTAGACATGGGTTTTAGAATTCCTGTTTTCAGATCAGTTTTGTGCTACTCTGTGTATACTTTCACTGCATTATTAATATCCACTGATCTTTCCCTTTTGAGGCAAGGACGGTTAAAAGAAAATTGCAGTAATGGAAGTTTGGATCATCCCATGACCAAGATTATTTAGCTGTTGTGTTTCCAATCATGGACATACATGAGCAGAGGAGCTACTTAATTTTAATTTTTTTAAACCATTAGTGACCATATTGATTTCAATGATGAGTGCATGTCATCCAAATGATGCAGTGCACCAAAATGCAAGTTAATTATGATAACTGTCCTTCTACATTTTTCTGATATGGAACTATTTTATACATTTACTTCCTTAAAGTTTTGCTTTAAACAGAGACTGTCAACTCTTCCTTGCAGACAGAAAGAAACAGTATCAAAATACCTTTTGCGGAGTTTGGAAGGAAAAGAGGTGAGATTTACTATGACCTGTGTTTACTTTTCTGGCTTTTATTTATATGTGTATATAATGGAAATACACCTGTGCGCTCACAAATATGGGGAAAAAACCAACAGATAAGTTGCTAATCAAACCCACCTTTCTGCACTTTGTAGCAGAGAGAGGTACAATTCTCAGCTGTAGGTTATGGTGTGTGCTTCCCTGGGGAGCAGACCAAACTCACAGAGATTTGTTTCTTTCATATCCTTGTAGTAAGTGAGGGAGGGAGTGCGAGACCTGTGGGTGGTCGGGTGGCTAAAGGTGAATTGGGTTGTACCTCAAGGCCAGTTGAAGAAGTGGTTGCAGTTCTGTTGTAGCCTGTGCTACAGCTGTAGGCTCTTGTGGTCTCTCCTAGATCATTTCCTTCTGCAAAGCTGGCAGAAGGATAGTAACTTTTCATTCAGCTTGTTAGTGAATTCCACCCCAGCCTGTCAGCACTGAGAAACTCTGACTTGTTCTTTCTCTTCCAACTTTCTGGGAAGGTGACACATCTTCCTTTGCTCTTGTACTACTTTGAGATGAGGTTCAGAAGGGTCTCTGTTAAATTACCTCAGTTACTAAAAAACAAAACAACGCACCCCCACCCAAACAAAAGCCCGAAACCAATCCCCAAAACCCACAGACATTCTTTGGGCAGCTTTAGCTTAAAGAGTGATTTGACAGAAATGTCTTCTGGAGCCTGTATTAGTGTTAGAAGCAATCCACTCTTCCAAGACCTCTTTTTCTGTAATACCAAGACATCTATTTCTGGGATGCAGTGTGAAGCATCTCAGAGAAGTGAACAGGGTTAAACCCAGCGTTTTTGTTAGCCTCTCAGTTTGTGCAGGGCTGCACAAATGGCTGTCCTGGCAGTACTGAGAAAGCAGCATCAAGTTGGTGAGCAGCAGCAGCTTCCTCATTGCTCCTTATGTTAACACTGACATTGAAAAAAATGTCTATCAAATCACGGCCACAGATCATTTCACAGATCTGTTTTAAAACACTGCTCTACAAATGATTGAGTGGATGCAATTAATGGGCAGTGTTCTCAGGGAGGAGGATAACATGAGTTTTAACTCCTAAATTGAATGAAACAGCCTTTCTCAACCTGAATTCAGGCAAACCTAAAGGTTTTGTGGCTTTTCCAGTCACACCAACTGCTCTTGCAGAAATAAACAGGAAAGCTGTCTGTACCTGCAGACTGCTCTTACTCTTGGTGCTTAGGGCATCTTAGCTACAGGAAGAGTTTCTAAAAGAGTAAAAAAAGTTCAGTTTCTAACAGCATTTAAAATGGTTGATTAGCTTTAAATTGCTGAAATGCATTATTAAAATATTTTTACATGTTATTTTGAGAAAATTGGAAGCTTCTTGCAGTATTACAGATACTTGAGCAAGATGTGGCATGTACTACTATAACAGATTGTATGGTAAAAGGAAAAACCCCAGTAAACATTCCTTGTGTTATTCTTCAATGGTACCTTGTCCTTTTGCAGCTTATCAGTGTAACATTTCTTTTTACATGTGCTACTGTTTCTAAATTTTACTGGGTTTCTTCCCTTCTCCTTTCTATTTCCTTCTACAGGAAAGAGACTTACTGGTGTCATCTTTAGTGGGAGCTGCTGCCAAGTTTCTTCTGTGAGGACCTCTTGCCGAGCATCAGGTTAGAAATGTATAGTTGCTTTATTTGTAAAGGCTAAATTTATCTTCATTAATGTCTAAAAATTTTGCTTAAGCTCTTCTAAGGTTTACAAAAGCATTGTTTCAGAAATGGAGTTTATGGCTGAACTAATATTTAGATACAGCGGACTAACAAAAATCAAAATTTGTTTTGATTTGGTTCACTAACCTAAGTTCTTCAGATGTCTATACAGAGTAAACAAATGTGTTTAGATCCGTATAGACTATAGTCTTCTAAAACATATTCGTTTACAAATAGGCAAGTAAAGCATTAATTGCCGAAACTCTAACCAGAGTCAAGTCACGAAGCTAGTGAAATAATTTGCAGTGTGTCTAGAACTGGGTTTCAGAGATTTTCTGTCTGTGCTGCTGTCTTGAAAATCTGAATATTTCAGTTTGGTGACTGGTCTGTGATAGGTGGGAAATGTTACATCCCTCCAGTTCTGTAAGACAATGAGATTTTGTTGTAAAGTTATGCTGATAAATAATCAATTTGTTTAATACACTAGTCTAAGCCAACTTTAATATGCCAAAATATGCTTCTAGAAATTATGTACTATTCTGTTGGGTTAGAAACTGGAATAATCTGTATGAATAAAATACTAATTAATTAGTACTATCCATTGCTTTTCACTTGTGTTACAGGATTTGTTGTTCAATATTATTTGTTTAATGTACGTAGGTAATGTACCTCATCAGCTTATGGGAGTTGCTGTAGTTGTCGAAACTATCAGTTTTATGGTTACCAGTTGTAGAGATTGAGAGTTTCTTAAAATAAATGAACAACCATGATGGATTAAAATAATAGTTTTACTAGCTTAAACCTACTTCTCAGATACTCTTCAGCCCTTTTCAGTGTCATGGAAGTTGAATCATTGTGGGCTTCAATGGAGGAGTATCTACCGCAGAGGGGTAAAACGAAATGTAGTTGGCGTTAATTTGTGGTAACATTGTGACTGTTTTATTGAAGCCATTTAACACATGCTTACATAATAGCTTTAAACAGCAATTTAAGATTTCCAAGGAAATCCTACAACTTGATTTGGAATTTATTGTAGTACAGGATAGAAAAGTATATACACTCTGTGCAGCTTTTGCCTCTAGTAAAGAAGTTTGGTTTCAATGACTTACTGAAAAAGTGAAACATGTTCACTGACCCTTTAATAAACTCCTTTTTAATTCATACAGAGCCAATGGAGCTTTAAGAAAGTACTTACTGCTAGGTGAGGCTGCAGTTGTTGGGTTTGCAGGTTCTACAAGATCAAGGGAGTGAATCATATTAGACTCGTAGCCTGATAGTGTAGTGAACTGGGAAAGTGAAATTAAGTAGAGCAAGTATTACTGATCAATGTATCATTGACATTTAAGTAAAATGCTGCTTCTTTGTGTGTTTAGAAGCTTAAACTATTTGTTTTAAACTTGAAATACTGAAATAAGCTTATACTGAACTAAAGCTTATTAGTCTTTAACCAGTAAAAATTCTATCAAATTCCAGAAGTAATTATGAAAATTATGGTGATGTTCACCTTCAACATGAAGATTTTTCCATGCACAAACCATAATTTTTAATGCTGTACTTTGTGTCTTCTATTTCACAAATAAAATTAGCCAGTAAAATATTCTGATTCCTGTAAGCCTTGGAAATTACTTGATTTGCTGAACACAACTGTTTAAAAATTAATATTCCATAGGCTTTTTTTCCATTTTATCCATGACTTCTGTTGTATAAAGCTAAGAAGCTGAAAAAGCCAAGTAAGCATGGTGAAGTTCTGTTAAAGCTGGGGCAGAACTTGTACTTAGGTATCCACCCTGAAATCAAGATGCCTTTTCAACAGCAGAAAGTGATGAAACTGTAGAGAAAGAAACATCAATGTAATTTTTTTGGTTGGGCACCGTAACAGCCTTTATTCCTGGGTATCACTCCTTTGACAGTTACAAGAAACAAAACCTGCCTTTTTTCTTGTTTTCTTTTTTTTTTTTTTTCTAAGTAAAAAGTTGCATTCATTGGAATAATCTTGCACTAAAGCAATGGCACATGCAACACTGGAAATGTATTAAATGGCTGTACTGTCACTAGTCTTCTAACTATATACACATTAAATGTTTACTTTACAGTATTTCTTTTAGTATAATGAGTTCATTAAAAAAAAGCTTTTGATGCTAATTCAGAGATCCATAATCTGCTTAGTGTCTTTCACATGCAGTTTTGATGATAACTGACAAGCTGTAAGTTAATTAGTGCAGAACTTACTAATGAGGATGCTAAAATCCTTACTTCAACATTTTTATTGATGATTTCTGAGCAAACTGAAGTAAATTCGATTGTATATCTTATAAGTTTTAGGAACTTTCTGGCTGTGGGTACTGATCACAAGCAACAAAAATCCCCCAATTAATTGAAAGATGGGAAAGTTTTGAAAAGTTTGACAAGAGTGTTCATCTTCAGAAATGGGGATAACCCAAAACCAAAGCAATAAAACAAAGTCTGTTAATTAGCATGGAAGACAGCTTCTTGAATTAATATGTGGTGTTAATTAACAGGAAGTCTGATGTTGTGTTGTAATTACCACCAATATTTTTGACATACTGAGTGACTGAAGGTGAATTATATAGATAGCAATTTAGTAAACATTTCAGAGCTTGGGAACATTTTTCCTTTGTTTCTGTTTTTCTAGAAATATGGATAGACTTCTGCGACTGGGAGGAGGTATGCCTGGGCTGGGACAGGTTAGTATATAGCTTGTCAATCTTTTCTTTAAAATTAATCAATTCTGGAACATTCCTTCTATTATGTTTTAAAACAGCATCAAAAAACCAGACTTCATAGTAATAATCTTTGACTTTAGAGGTTCTATATGTATATGCAAATCATTGTTAAAACCTGACTTTTTTTGTAAGTATGAATACCTGTGTTGGCACTAAGTTTACAGAATGTTTATAAACCTTTCTTTCGGTGTCTGAACATTTTAAAGTTTGAATTGAAAAGCATTGGAAACACAGAATACATTTTTCTAAAAGCCAATTTCTGATAATACGGAATTTCAGAACATGAAGGATGTTCTAAATGGCTGAGCATATCCACTGCTCTTCCATAAATTACATATTTCAGTTCTTGGACCACACTGTGATGGGGCATTATAAGACACTGAAATATATATATATTGCAAGAGGTAATTTGAGTTGAATTTATCATTTATGGGTAGTTGTAGCTACCTTTATGTGTGTTTTATTGTGTCTCCTCTTGTTGACTGTCCTCACTTCTGTAACTACTCACAGCAAAAAGGCATCCCTGGCAGCTGTCCTGTTGTGGTGAGAGACCTATTCATATTGTATGGCTTCTCCTACCTCTACAGCAAGTCCTAGTGCTTTTTCCCTTGATCAACTGGCATGGCCAGCAGTCTTCAAAAATAAAATCAAGCTGATCTTACTACATTGTGCTGATTACTCTGGATACAGAGGAATTAGGAACTTCTTTCTTTGAGGTTTGTAGGAAGAATTATCTTCTTAAGGAATGGTCTCTGGTATAATTGCCTTTGTAGTCTTGGTTCGCTGCAGTAGCTGGGCTTTCTCTGCTTCCTCATCTGCCTCCTGGGCTCTGTTCTAATTCGAGAATCCAGACTCTTGTTCTTCTGGAGGAATCTGATGTGTGTGCAAGGTTGCTTCTGGGATGGTTGAAATTGCTAAACCTAAAACTTACTTTGGTTGTGTTTAGTGTGTTTGTGTCCAGTATAGCTACAGGAGCAGTTTAATAGTGAAGCATTTGGTGAAATATTCTAGGCTGATCTACAGATTCTAGATGTTTTGCCAAATAAGCTGAAACTTTTGGTGCATAATTTTTTTCCCTTTTAATAGCTAAAATTCTATTCACGTTCTCTTAGTGAATCTTCAAGCCGCCCTCAGTTATTTTTAGTTTCACTTTCTTAAACAGTTATTTCTCTTGTTCCTCTGAGCTGCCAGCCTGCTTCATGACTCTTCATTTTTTTAACATCTGTGCAGTCTAATCTCTCAAGCTTTCACTTCTTAGTCCTCTCTGAACTTGACGCATATCAAAGCTGTTTTTCGAATTTACGGTTAACTCTCTGCTGTTTAGTGAATTTTTCATCTTTAACTTAAAGCTTGCTAGAAAATTGTGGCACAATAGAACATAACATTCAGAGGAAGCTCACTGAACTTCTCTGGTAGCTTTGGCATGCAAAGCTGCTTTGTGTTTGTTTAAATATGGAATTGTCTCTTAAGTGAATTGATGGGTATGTGTTGGATTTAGAAAAAAAGGCATAAGGCTGAATTGCTCTTTACTCAGGTTGCTGCTTACACTGGATATCTTGACTACATTTGTAGTCTTTTGGCTTATTGGATCAGCAGGAAGGCTTTTCAAATAAAATATTTTATGTCCTTAAAATATTGTGTTTCAATGGACCTTCAAAGGTCACTTATGTTCTAAGTATCAATTTATGATAATTAAGATTGAGAGATAATCCAGAGTGAATGAGATGTCTTTGAGAGAGAAGAGAGGAAGAAGGTATTTCTCGGATGTATTTTGTACTGCTAGAAAGCAAACAAAGTTATTACTATTTGTTTGCACTAGAGTGTTTTAAACAACTGTACAAAGCTTTTTGTTGTTCTTATTGCTGTGTCACAGTTGTTCTAAAGGTTGAACAGAGTAAAAACATCTGACTGAGTCATTCTTGCCAGCATAAGAATCATCTGTGTATATAGTTTAGTAGAAAAAGAAGCATTTTCAATGTAATTTTATCACACAGTTTGGAGATTTGGGTCTGCTTAGCAAGAGAACTGCATCAACATAAGGTCTGCTAAGAGTCCGTTTGATTTGCTTTGTACCTGATGTTAAAGTACAGGCAGATGCTTGGTCAGCACAATTCCCATTTGATCTCTGCCAAGGCATTCTTTTTCAGTGACTTGCTTTAGCTTCTACAGCAGCAGTTACTTGGCTCTTTCCCCTTGGCAAAACTGCCTCTTCTGATTATTGTTTTCTGATTATTCTGATTATTTAAGGTTTCTTGGTCTTCTTAATTTCCAAACTCAGATATGTTGTCCCAAATGCACTTTAAATTCATGTTTTTGCAATAGGCTTTTCAGGACTGTACTGTATTACACTTGGGACCTGCTGTCACTGAATTTGTGGTTCTCTTTTCTTACTTCTTGCTCCTTCAGGATGCTGTTGAGTGGCTGATTGACTTTCAGTTGTCCAGAGGTGGTCAGTGCTAAATCCCATCTACCCTAAGCCTATCTTCATGTGGCTAATAAACAAATCTTTAAGGAAGTAAACTTAAACTGATACTTAACTATAAACTTTCCTTCAGGTGACTTGTGGCTTAGAAATCTTGAGGCATTTCTGCTCTTTTAATCATACATGGATGATGGGCTGTCTTAGCAGAGCAGGAGGTGGACAAGAGAGGGAGAATGGAAGAGAATCATGCAGCTTTTGGCATCACATAAGCCATTCACAGTATTTTCTGACAGTGCACTTGGTCATTAACTGTGTGATCCTTTTTATGGGAAGGTACCTGTGTTCAGTTTTGAACTTGTTGCCAAAAGTATGGCCTTCTTTGGAACACTGCTCATGCAGAAGTTGTTTGTGTCTTACATGACTGGTGTTGTAGACCCAGTACATAAGTTCATATTGTCTTGAGTTTATGCTTATCAAGCATGAGATAAGTGATAAATGCATAAGATGAGTGATTGAAGCCTTTTAGAAAAGATGTAGGGGAACTGTAGAAAGTGTGGTGATGTCTCAAAGAAATTCTCAGTACTTCAATTTCCCTCCTGTAGTTCATGGGAATTAAAATTTTGGCAATGCCCTTGTTTTTCTTCACTTATATTGTTCTCCTTCTCCTTCTGCCCCTTGTCATGTTGGGTTTTTTTAGTTATCTTCTTTTTCCTGATTCATTCTTTTCTGTCTCTCCATGTTTGTCCCCCTGGAATACTGCCTACCACAGAATTTCACTAGTGGTTTAGTACTTCAGCTTGCATTGTACATTTGCTGCAGACAAATGAACAGGTTTGTGGGGTACGTGAAAGCATTCTGCTTATGTAGCAGGCGGGAATTTGGAGCAACACTCCTCTTCATTTTGTATGCTGAACTATTGTTTGCTGGTGAAATGAGTTCCACATATGCCTCTATTAGGCAATCCCACTGCAAAGGGTGTGAGCAAATTAAGTGTATTTGTAGCCAAGCTTTCTCTTCCCAACACTTCCAGAACAGTAATTCAAGCTATTCAAGTTCTTGTCCATACTAGCACATGCAGTCTGTTTTTCTGAATCCAGATGTGATAGGAAGCAGTGAAATAATGAAACTTCTAAAAAATGCTGTTGAAGTAATTTTTCATTACTTGATATATTTTTGAAAATATTCGTTTACACTGCTCTGTTGGTGCAGATAACTGTTCTAGTACAAAAAATGAAAAATAAAACTCATTCTGTATCTTTGAATTAACGTATTTGGTGACAGAGGGGAAGGGGCAAAATTCCATTGGGAAGGGAGGGGGGCATGAGAACTGACCTGTGTCTTAAAAGGAGTGTTTACACCTTGACTTGGAATATAGAAAATAGAAGTGCAGATAGCTATTTTATTTGAATCATGGACTTGCCAATTAGCCATCAAGTGCTTCCATCTGTGAAATAGTTGATCAGATGGGTTAGCTGGGATGTTTCCAGATTAGGGCATTGTAAATGGCACTTGAAAACTGTCACTTTGATTAGGAGGTTTCAAATATTGCACTGCTTGGTGCTGTGGAACCTTTTTCCCCTCATAGGATCTTGGGTTTTTTAGAACATACTTATCCTGTTCGGTAAATCTGTGGCACCATGGGAACTTGGGAGACCTGCTGCTGATCTGAAGTTCTGTTTCATGTGCTGATCTGGTTGGGGTGGTTGCTGCAGGACTCCACAGTGCATTCTTTTGCAAGGCTTCCAAATAGGAGTTGGTGGTCTGGCAGAGAGAGGAGGGTCAGGCTCAGTGTAGATCATTCCCAATTAACAATTAGATGCAAATTTCCTTGAGTTACTTCATTAAGCTGATGTGTCATTTGAAGTACATGACTTTTTCTTGCATCTTACATCTTCCATATGTAAACAAAAACATGTACCAACAATGAAAAAACTTCAAATCCAAAACAAACCCAGACACCCCCATCCCCCCTCTCCAAAAAACCAAAAAAAAACCAAAAAAAAAAAAAAAAAAAAAAACTAAACCCCAAAACCACACCAAAAACTCAGCCAGGAAAAACTGCAACACCTTAACATCTTACTGAAAATTACTTTGGTTCATTCATTGATTCTTGAAACAGGTTGTGTTTTAATTTGAAGGGTGCAAATGTGTTATCTTTAATGAAGTGCCTTTTTCTTTGTAAAGCTGTAGAGTGTTCTGGTATCTCAGTATCTGTTTAGCTGTATGACTTTCTCCTTTCTGTGTCTCCTGGGTATGTGTGCTTTATGTGGTTTGAATTGTGGTGATGCGCTCTTGTCTGCTTCTTGTATGTATTTGAAGTTTCAAGTACACCTTTTGAGAATATTTTGCTGGGGGAATAAATCTGAATTATAGCTCTTAAAATTGTGCCTTGTTTCTGTGCCATTGCTTCTGAGACATTTTCCAGCAAAGTTCTCAAGTACGAAGAATGTTACTATTTCTAGAACTGAAATGTAACTCCCAGTAGATGAGATGATGTACAGTTTGGGTGGGTTATTCCAGTTCTACTTTTTTACCCTGGAAGCTGTCAACCCATTTAAGGAATAAAAAAATTTTCTCGGTGACAAACATTTTTCATCCATTAAAAACATCCCACATGAAATCCTATAAAAAGTTCAGAAGACTTAAATAATTGCTTGCATTAGCTTCTGTAGAAAGTCTCAGCATCAGTTTATATATGCAAAATATATGATTTTGTTTTAAGGAGAAAAGAAACACCTTAGAGATAGTAAACTGTGCCATTTTACTTTCATTGTCTGGGATGAATGCTTTGCTGAGTTGATTAGTGTTTTAGTACAGGGCTTTTGTTCAACAAAAGCTTTATATCAAATTTAGGGTACAGGTGTGGCCTGAGTCTGGTTTCACTGGAGATGATAACTCCACGAGTCATGGTAGGCTTGTTTGAAAGTTGCTGGGGCTTGCAAGCACAGAGTATAGTTCTCATACATTTGAAGCACAGTTCAGTCACAGTAATGTGATTTGTCTCCTCAGGGGCTAATGGGAGAGGGGAAGAGAAACCTGCTAGACTTGGTTTAGGAGTAGTTATATCATTGTACTTAAACCCTGATGTAATTTGTGTTATAAAGGCTGTCTTAAAGTAGGATGGCTGCACTACAGACACATCTGAGGTATTAATCACAGACAAACATAAAACTAAATCTGGAAAAGCTAGTGCATTGTGTCCGAGCATAACAGTTTTCTCTGATCTGCACTTTTATTCTGGAGACAGTTTTAGGTGTCTCTTCTTGGCCTCAGATCTTAAACTTCCATGTTTCTAATAATTAGGCAATTAGATTCTCTCTTCTCGATTTAATTGCCGGTGTAGTCCAGCTGACTTTTGACTTTCCCCAGAAGAGACAAAGGAACTTGGACAAGGAAATGAGTGTAGCCATAATGAGAAAGAAATGGCGAAAAATGACTAAAGGAGAGACATCTTTGTGCCTTTTGCATTACACCTGTTCACTTGTAATGTTCCTTTCTGCAAGCAGGAAACAGCCGCCTTAGAGTGATTGATTTAATTTATTTCTCTTGGAAATTGTATCTTCTTTCTGAAATCCCATGCTATTGAATATTAAGTTGCAATGCTACTATGCAGCAACTTTGAACAAGATTTTCTGTTTTCTTCCTGCTGTGTAGAAAAGTCCTCTTCAGGTTTTTCTGCAAAGTTTGAAGTGGTTTTGTGTTATTGTGGTGTGGTTTGTGTCTGTGTGGAGGTGTTGGTTGATTGGTTGTTTTTACAAGTGCTGCAAACAGCTAAACTTCCTGCATGTTGTCACTGAGTCTCCCAATTCACCAGCTTGCATCCAGAGGACCAGCTCTTCACAACAGAGAACCTATAAGCACATAGAACCCGGTGCATTCTTCTACGTATTCAGGAGGTATCTTTTAACTGCTTCACTTCGCAAAGTGTACTTTAGGCTGAGCTTAGGCAGAATCTACTGAGGGTTACCCTGCCTTCTTGGCAGAACTGTGTCTATAATAAGGTAATTAAAAATGTACATTAGAGCAAGACTTCTGGAGGCAGACGAAATTATAAATGCTGACTTGTCATCTGCCTTGAGGCTCTCAGTTATAAATTACCTTCTGTAATGCTGATGGGAATAGCTAACAGGTTAGTCCTGGTTTTATTCTGCAATGGTTGTGTTGGGAACATTGCAGCAAGTCTGATGATTGCAAATTGCATCCAGGTGATATATGTAAATAATTTAATATCATGAACACATGTTAATATTGAGTAGTAAACATTTAGTTCTAATAATAAAGTTCTCTGAATGTCCGAGTAAACTAGAGACTATTGTTGTTTGAAGTTCTGCTTAATTAAAAACAATCAAACAATGAAACAAACTGACAAAAAAACACACCCCAAAAAAACAAAACCAAGAAAATCCAAACAACCAAGCAACCAAAAAACCCAAAAATATCCCCCCCAGCCATCATCCACAAAATTCTAGGAAAAAAAGCAAACCAAAACCCACCCTACACACACACACAAAAATAAACCACCAAACCACCTCACAGAAACTAAAATCCTAAACAAGCAGAAAAACTAAGCAGTAAAATTCTGGCTCTACACCAAAGAGGTGTTGGCAAATTTATGATCCCAACCCGTTTAACCAACTGCTCAAAGCTATACAAAGTTCTGTGTTTTGTAATTTTGGTTTTGAAGAGGAAGGGAGATGGGAAATGTTATGTATTTCAAGTCCATCTATATTGCTGTTCATGGAGTTCTGTTGTAAATGTGAACCTGGGTAAGCTTTTTTTAGGAGACAGAATTTTGTAAAACATACTGAGACAGCTTTTATCTAGCCTGTTAAGGTGGGGTTTTTTTTCAGAGATTTTTCAATTTACAGTAGCAGTTGATGCCACAATACCTCCTTAGTATCCCTACCTCATTTTGGAGTCTATGAGACTAAACATATTACCACAATTTTTATTTCATCTGACATATGGTGTAACAAGACAATGTGATCCTTTGAGAAATCTAGGCTGTTTGTGGAGACTTACAGTATTTTGTGGTCTGTTATGCATGCTTGATTATAATTGGTATAAAAATGGACCTAAACATACAAACTGTTTAGACATAATGCTTGTTTCGAAATCTAATCCTGTTGATGTGGAATTAACTGCAAAATTGTGTGTGTAATAGCTTGAAAATAGCAATAAAATTTCAAATTGCTACTAATTAGTGTGTGATTCACAGTGCAAAGTAATATATTTTTCCCTCTTTTATTGAGCTCTCTGATTTTTTAATATTTTTGTATGACCTCAATAATTTTCTCTGTCATGACTGATCACGTTAACTTCCTGTACTGCAGAAAATGTAATACGTGGCATATCATGACAAAGTTGTTAGAACCATTGAGATCCCAGAATATGCCTTGCTCCCTTTGCCACTTCCACTGATGGAACATGAGTTGGTAATTTCTGTAAGTGTATTGTCTCAGTACAGGAAAAAATTGTTCCCCAATCCCAACTCTGCTTAGATTTTTAGGCTTAGCAATGTGTAAAAAGTACTATGCTGATCTACAAAATTTTGTTCTTTATATCAATATATCAGCAGGTTGTGCTACTTACTGGCAAAGGGCAAGTAGAGTAGAGCACTTGGTACTCTGGTGAACTAACTTGTTCTGGAAGGCCCTACTATCATTAATACCTCTATCTCCTCTGCGTGTTTGCTCACGTTTGTGTCCTCTTTGCAGGTAGTATTCTGTAATGGTGTTTTTTTTTTCACTTGTACCAAACTATACACACACAGTTGAATTTACCTCCACAAAATGGTAGCTCTCAGCTCTCTTTTTAAGTGCCTCATCCTTCCATGCATCTTTTAATACGATAAATTATTATTTCATAATAATTGTCATTGCATTTATACCTCACTTGCCTTTATACCTCACTTGCCTTTCTCCCCCTTACCTACATAATAAAATGTCATCTTTACCTGAAACACTTGTCCTGGAGGAGGTAAAGAAGGGTAGTGAAGAAAAAGTGTGGGGTGAATAAATTCAAAAGTAATGCAAGGGGGTTTTTTTGTCTTGTTGGGTTTTTTTTTTAGCTAATCTTTCTCAATTGTCTTTGGATATAACAGCTGAAAATATGTAGTGAAAGGGTTAAGTCGGCATGAAAGAATTCATTTCCACTTTAATGACCTAGCCTTGCTGGGTTAGGACGATGGGGAACATGCTTCTGACTTGTACTCCTATTGCCAATTAACACCTCCTATAACAGGTTGCCTCAGCTAGTCATTGAAGCAGAGGCAGTAGAAATAGTTTACATGCAGCTTGTTTTTCACACTAGTTGTTTAATACTCGCAAAATTAAACTATTAAAAGGTTCTTTCTTAGCTTACTGGGAAAGAAATAAAACACGATAGCAGTCATTGTTTGCCTGTGTCCTATGCTCGTGTTTAAATTGTTCTAGTTGCAAAAATGAATAAATAAAAGTAGGAATGATTCTTTTATTTTATGCAGTAATATGTTGTTTGGTGCATTAAAGCTGAGATGTGCTTTACAGCACTTTAGTTCACTGCCTTTGGGTTTTTATTACAGTTGCCCCTGCAAAACTGAGTTTCTTTGAAACAGCTATGATGTATTTCAAAATCATCTTTTGTGCTATTAGCATGAAACCCGAGCAGTGTTTAAGATCCATTTAAGCAATGGAAAGTGTATCAATTTGTGGAATATTTCTCAGTTCCTTGTGTAATTAATCAAGTCCATTTTCTATACCTTCTTGAATAAATGTAAAATAGTACAAATAAAGAGCAGTGCTCTAAAATGACACTTTAGTTCACATTTAATAGTAAAATTGGCTAAATAATTGATATCAGTTCACACTAGAGAAAGGTGAAGTAATATACCTAAAAGTGTTAACAAATTTGCTAAAAGGCCCGAGTAGGTAACACTTCAAGGCGTTAGTTTTTATCCTGTAAGAATGGCAAATGCCTTTAACACTTCGTCAACAAGGGCTGCCCAAGTAAAGGACTGCTTTTTATATTGGATCATCTCTTTAACTATTTGAAACAAAAACATGCGTGATTTAATATTACAATGTAATTTTCTGTTCGTAACTTGCATGTGATTCTTTTTCCCGTACAAATCTTACTAAATGGAAAGTAAAAACATATTTTAATGGTGGTAACTTAATTTTATCAGTGATTATTGAACTTGGAATTCTGCTGCAAAAACAAACCTAGAGTTCAGTTGGGTTTTATGAGGAGGCCATCAGACAGCTCATTTCACTGACTGAAAGCATTATGGAGTGTTGATTAAGAAGAAACATCAATTTTTCAATAATGCATAACAGTATTTTTTGTAGCAATTCTTTAATAGTTACTCTATCCAGCTTATACTTGCATAGTTGGGGAAAAATATGTTCAGTATTCCTTGCAGTTTCCAAATCTAATTTTTCTCAAATTCCCCAAGAAATAATCCAGTACAGCTGTAGGCATTTGCTGTTTTGCAGTGAGATGGACAGTCTTCCAAAACTATGCCATGAGATAGCTGTCCTTTGAATACAATAATGTGACCAAAAATACCAGCAGATCTTTTGCATTGCAGACACAAACACTTTCTTGTCTGGGTTCCTGATACCAGCTAATTTAATTTGGTGCTCTGCTTCGTAAGGATGGTGCTGCTTTGTTAAAGTTGGCAGGCAGTGAAGTTTATGAACAGTGGTAATAGCGCATGCTGTGGAGGGTCAGTGTAAAATATTTGCCTCCATGTAGAGATTAGCTAATAAAATCTTTTTTCTTCTTTGCTTGATGAAAGAAATGCATAAACTTTTGTGAAAGACTACCAGAAGCAGGCCAAAGAGATCTCAAAACCCCTAACTCGTGGCTGGCTCCCACATACTGTGTAACTAACACGCAGAAGCTGGGGCTGTCACTCCAGGGCTGTGTTAGATTATCAGCCATTTGTGGAAAAGGAGGTGATCAGAGGTGGAAGAAATTGGTTCCAGTTTCCAAATGTCTCTTTTTTCAAATCATCTAAAGTCAAGTAAACTACTTGGAAGACCCAAGTTCCATTCTCTCAGCTTTATCTATTAAATCTTTAAAAATTTTATGTTAAGAATTTGGTGAACTTTGGTTTAGAATTTTCTGTAGAAATACAAATGTGTTCTTGTAGTATTTTATGTGGCAGTTTATCTTTGGCAGAAAAATAATCTGAAACTTGACCTATGGATCATTTCCTTCTCAAAATTCATGAATTTCAGTACTCTTTTGAGCAGTTCAGTGTAGTCAATATTCAAAACAAAGGAAGGAATATTAACATGAAAATTAATACATGTAATTGGTACGGTGCAATGAGGATTTTCATTTTCCCACAATTTAGCTAGTAATTAAAATCTGTAAGAAGAACAGAGCAGACGGAAAGGAGGTAGTGAGGTCACACAAAGAAACATCAGTGACCAAGGAAATACTTGGTATGTGCTGTGTATTTATAAGATGACTGAGAATTAACAAACCTGCTTGTGTATTACCATTAGCTAATTTTTACAAGTTCAGGTAAATCAGTTGAACCTGCATGGTAAGAGTGTAAAACTCATGTTTAATATTTTTACTATCTCTTGCATGTGATTAAAGTGAAGGAGTGAAGTATGGAGTTGATACTTCCTAATCCTTAATGTAGTGATTTTTCTATGTTTTTAAACACATTTCATATGTAAAATCCTTCACAGTGAATACTATGGCTTTAAAAAAACAGCAAAAGCTAAGCAAGTTGGTTTATACCAATGAAGCGTTCTTTTATGAAATTATTCCTTTATGAATTAGCAGTGTTTCCAGTGCTGAAAATGAATTGTTGACTGTGGGTGCTGGCAACAGGTATTTAATGTAAGTTTTGAAAAACCATTTTATCTTGTAGAATGCCTAAAGATTTGATGAAGTATAGTATTAAGTATCCCCTCTTCTGGACCATCATTGAGGCAAATGAGCATTTGTATGCTCCAAGGAGTATAGAACTCATAAGGAAATATTACACACCTGCTTTAATTCCTACCTTCACTTAAACTAAAGGTGATTAATTTGCCGTTTTACAGAAACAAAATGTGTTAATGGTTGTCTTTGTTTCCTCCCTGTAAGTAGTGAATCTACTGACCTTAAAATGAGAAAAGTTATGGAAAATAAGCTCTTACAAGTTGAGGACACAGGCATCTGTATAGGGGACAGAGCTGTGATTAATGCCTCAGCTGCAAGACAGCTGTCAGTGTGATTTTAACAAACCCTAGAAATTCCATAGAGGAGAGCTCATTCAAGAGCCGTAGTCTGTGGAGTAAACTTCAGTTCAAGCTCCTGATTTTTGAGAGGCTAGTCTCAGTCAAACATCAAGATTAGCCTTCCAGAAATCATGGAACTATTTGTGCTAATATGGGGGAAATTTTTATTATGCTATTCTTTATTTAAAAAATTATTGAATGGTGTAATGGAATGGTTGCTTGCAGTGAAATGTTAAACAAAATCTGGAGCAAATGTAGAATGCATTTTGTACAGTATAGGTATTATGGTTCTTCCTAAAGCAGAAAGTTGCTAGTTTGTATTTTTATCTTCCCTTCAAAGCATCTCTGGTCTAGAACTGGTACAAAACTGGGAGAGCTTTATGTATGAAAAAAAGGTTTTGTTAACAAACTAGTAAGTTACTTTTAAAATTAAAACTCAACTTGTCTGGCCTTTTTTCTTAGCAGTGATTAAGTGGAAACATGAGTCTTTTTGCTTTCCAAATTTTAAGTGAACACTTCTAAGTGAATAGACATAAAGCAGGAGAGATACAGTTAAAAAAGTAAACTGGCATGTTTACATAGGAAAAAACATAGGAGCAGCATTACAAAATGATTGGGCATTTGAAGCTTTTCCAGTGAACCAGTTTAATTGTAGAAAATTCGGTTTAAGTGATGCAGGTGCTTTGCCCATCTGGTTCTGGGAAGTGTTCTGAGGAGCTGCTCATAGAGGTTTTTAGCGTGAGTGCTAGAGAAGCGCTTCTCTACTGGAGCATATCACTGTTGGGCTAGGGCTAGCCCAGGGAAATACTTGATGAAGGGGTTGGGGTTCATGACAAATGAACATTTGGTGAGAATACTTTGGAAGGTGGAAAGTTAAACCTGCTGGCAGATTGGTGATGAAAAGGCCAAAGTGAAAGAAGAACTAGCAATGAGTAGTAAGAAATGAGGAAGAGCAAATATCAAAAAATGGTGGTCAGCAGTATTGAAGTTGGCAATAGAGGTTTGAAGCTGTTAGGAAGTGGATATGCTTGACAGATCCATTCATATATATGAGTTCCAAAATCGAAAGATTGGATTCATAATATACAGATTAGATCTAGAACTAATAGAGAAGGTATTGATTGACTTTGGGGGGGGGGAAATCCACGACTGAATTTTCTTACTGTCATTAAAGCTTTATTCTGAAGACTGATGTTTTTTTGTGTGTGCGAAAATCAAAGTATGCAGAAGGATAATTCCTATATAAATGTAATGTGTTGATTACTTAAGTATCCGGTTTTATCTTCAGGATGTAATGGCTTGTGTTGATTGCTATGTCTTGTTTGATGTCAAGTGGTTGCATGTTGTGTTGAATTTTTTCACTTAAAGTGAAAAATGAAGAATTTATTCAAAACTTCTTTTACCTCAGTTTTGCTTATAACCGGGGAATCAAAGTTCTAAATCTACAAAGTGTATAAATGCACCATTTTTCCTCTTTTAACTTCATGTGGAGTATCTTTTTTTTTCACCATACTCCATAGTTGCTTTGCTGCCCTTCTAAGTTTACATCACCTCATGCAGAAATAAGCTGTGTCTTTTCAGTGGAAATTTGTTGTACACAATTTGGTAATAAAATAATGAATGTGCTGTTAATTGGCTGTAATGAGGTATGCTGATACGCAGTTCTGTATATAAGAGCAGTATTTTTCTTGCTTCTCAAGAAAGGGGCATTTAAACTGCTGCCTCCTGTGTTTTTCAATTTCAACAGTACACAGAACCTGTTTCAACCAATCATTCACACCTGGGACAGTTGTGCTAATTTTTGAATAACTACTCATAAGGCAAAGAGCAAAGTATTTTGTTCACAGCTTTTCCACCTAGGGATCAGAGGTCCGTTTTTTCTCTCACTGTACCAGTGTATCTGCAAAGTACTCCCATAGCCTTTATCTGCAAGTCCTCTTTAGCTGAAAGCTGATGAAGCAAAGGGAAATTGCTGTTTGTGTTGGTGCCAGTTAATCATGCTAGCCCAGCAGCATTTACATTCACACCACTGTAAGAAACACATAGTTAATTGGAGAACTGGCCATATTTTACAGCTGACGAAGGTTAGCATTGCAGCAAGGCAGACTAATGGAAACTTATCTGACTCTTAGCCTGAATGGTTTTGTAACAGGTTCGTATCCAGTGCAGGACTTGCCTGCTTTCTGTTTGACTGATTCTGATAAGATTGCTCTTTAGACTGTGTTGTTGTGGGTGGAGGGAGATGGGATGATGGTGACCTGTTACAAAATAATGATAGTGAAAGAAGGTGCTGTAAAGAAGGATTTGGGGATTGGGTGTGTGGTTTTTTATTTTGTAACAACTGCATCTAACCCACAAGGTCACAGTTACATATGCGTTTTTCTGTAAGTTTTGTAATATGCAAAACAAATGAAAATGTTTAGAAACTGCAGAATAAAAATGATGGTGAAAATAATTATTTATTCTTTTTCTAGGGGCCACCAACAGATGCTCCTGCGGTCGATACAGCAGAACAGGTTTATATCTCTTCCCTTGCGCTGCTGAAAGTAAGTGTTCTGTGTGTGTACTATGTCTGAATATAACGCTGGAGACAGAGCACCTGGCATCTGTCCAAAGTTAATGGACTTGTGTTGCCTAAGTGCTGGCCAGACTATTTTAAAAATAAATTAATAGTGATTGGAACCCTCAGAAACTTATTAATTAGTTCTCTTTTGTTGGCTTTGTTTTTACTATTTTATAGTTTGTTACAGTGTCCAAAAGTGCTACAAGTTGCAAATTAGCTATAGATCAACAAAGGCTGAAAGAACTTCTCAAATCAAACTTGAAACTTCTGTTAAACATATGGTGTCATTTGGTCTTAATTCCAGATGTTGAAACATGGCCGTGCTGGTGTCCCTATGGAAGTTATGGGTCTGATGCTTGGGGAATTTGTTGATGATTATACTGTGAGAGTCATTGATGTTTTTGCAATGCCACAGTCTGGAACGGTGAGTTCTTTGCATCTTGACCTTGATAATTTTATTTGCTTGTTTTTTTCCTTATGGTAAATTTATTTTTAAAAAGCCTTTTGTGCTTTACCTCATTGAAACACTCTGAAGAAATAATCTCTGAGTTATAATTCAAAGAGGTCTAATGGTTAAAGGGTTTCAGCAAAAAGGAAGAATGTAATTGAAACTTCTTTTTTAGCAAAGGCTAGTACTTAAGTGTGTATATCAATATATGCAGAAGTTATGTCCTTATGTATGTATAAATATATTGGTATAACATGACTTATAAGACTTAAAAATTGATAACTTTCAGAAGTCATATACTGTGAGCCGACAGAAAGATTCAAAACAGAAAAGGTTTCATTAGAAGTGTATCATGCCCTTAATTGTGATGGTGATATAGATAAACTTCAAACTAGATATACTTCAAACTTGCTGTCTGTGACAGATCTTAGTTGCATGTCTCTTAAATTATACTTTTGTGATTTCAAAAAAATTATGTATTTAAATTTTGAGTAAGAATATCCATTTTATGAAGAGATTCAAGAGACAAGGAGTCAAGGGGCATAACTGGAATTTATGATGCTTAATTTTGTGTAACTAGAATGAAATGTTCTTAAAACAAGCATGGGATGATTCCTAGTTAATTCAGAGCTGCACTCCGTAAAATTTTCAAATTCTTTTGTCCTGAGTTTGTTCTATACATATGCATAATATAAAAATCTGCAAAAAGCCAATAAGTGATATTTATCTTGAATAAAACCTGTAGAGATGAACTTGGGAGAAACAATAGGCCAGTGTTTGCTAGACCAAACAGAGGAGAAAAAGGTGAATTCCTGTGTCTATTTACTTGTGTTTACTCATAGTAAAGATTACTTAAATAGCAATTCAAAATAATCTCTCAGCATTTTAAAAATCACATTGAAATACATTTCTAAAAATTATAGTTTGCCTTTAAGGGAGTTCTGTCTTGTAGTACTAAAGTATTCAGGTTGCCTTTTTAAACAGATGCTTATGAATATTTTTGTTTGTGGAAAGTTACAAGTTAAAAGATAATATTGCTTCATGTACAACTACTATGATTTTTGTCTGTCTTTTAAATCAGGGTGTCAGTGTGGAGGCAGTTGATCCTGTATTTCAAGCAAAAATGTTGGACATGCTGAAACAGACGGGAAGGTAAGTCGCTGTAAAGAGGGCTGACAGTAACAAGTACTCCCTCCATGGTTTTGACAACAGCTGGCTTTCTGCAAAACTAGTGATCTAAGGGCTATTAATAGTGTTCAAAAATAAATAATTGCTCCAGAAATTAGGTGAGTAGCGTAGCATGTAATTCAGTCCCCTTCATGCATTTCGTTTGTCAGGAGATTGGGCCTCCTGTAAAACCTACAGCTCTGATTATTGCCCAGAAAGATTAGAAGGCTGCTCAATTTAGCATAGGCAATTACTACACAGTACCTGCTTAAAAGATTGATTTTTAATTTAACCCATTAAATAGGATGTTACAAAATTTTGGAGGTATAGGTTATTCATGATTTTAATGAAAAGAAAGGGAAAATAATTTTGTAAAAGATCCTACTATTTAAACAAATTTTTATTTCACTCCTACCTCTCAACAGTTGTCGTCTGCTTGCTCAAATTCTTTTACTGTGGGAAAAACTTCAAAATTAATGGTAGCAAAAGGCTCAGCAGCTGAACAGAACAGTGCAAATTGCTTTTTGACTGAGTTCCTAGTTCTACTGCTGGTTTAATTGATATTTAATCCTTTCCCACCGTTGGTTCCTGTTGTCCATGTCTGAAATGGACTTTCTGCCGTGAAAATTCAACCTTCAACGTCAAGGAGTTAAAGAGTAGATATTTACTCAAGTGCTGAAAGGGTAAAAACTGGTTCAGGGAAGGTGTGGTAACAGGGTGAAAAACTGAAAGCGTGATCTACCACTGCTAATGTGCATCCCTTAATGATAGCCCTCTTTTGTTGCATTTATTCACATCCATGTTTTCACCATACTATAGTGAGTAATTAAAATATTACTAATGGTGTTTTTTTAACAGCTCGTCCTAATTTATGCCTTGATATGTTCCTATTTCTTCATGTGATATCTGTTTATATTTTTAAGAATCTCAATGTCCTCTTTGTTTCAGACCTGAGATGGTAGTTGGTTGGTATCATAGTCATCCTGGCTTTGGCTGTTGGTTGTCTGGTGTAGATATCAATACTCAGCAGAGCTTTGAAGCCTTATCAGAAAGAGCTGTTGCTGTGGTGGTGGATCCCATTCAGAGTGTAAAAGGAAAGGTATAGTAGGCTTGCTTTTTATTTTTAAGGTACTTCAGTAAGATTTAATATAGAAGCACTGTAAATATGTGTACGTACTTGATTTTTGGAGGCCCATACTGTATTAAAAAAAAGAAACAAAACCCAAAATCTCATTGTAAATGAAAAGATCATTTCCAGTTTATTCTGCATCTTACATCAGTGGTCCTTAAACAGACTGGAAGTCTTTGATATTGTCAGTCCATATAACCAATCACAATCCTCTCTTAATATTTTGCTATTCAGGTGTCACTCAACAGGTTTACAACGAATAATCCAAGTATTCATTGTTATATGTATTACATTTTAGCTACAAAATCTAGCATCAATTACTAACAGATTGGAATAGGTTCACCCCTTAACTAGGGTACTAAGAATGCATTGATTTGCAGGCATTGCATATGATGATTTTTTATTAAAATTTCTATTCCAAATGTTTTGGGCAATAAAACTTTACAGAAGAGTTGTTATCAAGCATTTGAATTTTTGAGAAGCATGCAGATAAATTATTAAGTACCTTAAATTATTATGAAAAGAGATTAACTTGCAAAGCATATTGGGTTATAGTTGTCCTTTGTTGAAATCTCTTTTGTTCTTGTTTAGTTCTCTTTTTATTTCTTTCTAGCCCCATATGCCATTTTCCTATTTCCTGCCTCATGACAGCAGGGAGCAGCTCTATTATCACCTTCACAGAGCTGTCTGCAAATGTGAGAGGCAATTCGATTTTGCTCAACCACAGGGAGAGTGGATTAGAAAAACTACAGAACGTACAGAAATTGGCTAGGTGGTTTACTGCTTTAAAATACTGCTGAGGTGTTTTGTTTGAGCATGCACTCCCATTGTATTGTAGAATAATTATTGAAATGCGTCATGGTATATATAGATGACATTCATGTAAATTTATAAATATTTTAAAAGTGTTCATCTTCTATGAAACAGTAGTATCATATTTCCTGGGAGGCAGATCTTATTAAAGCTATCAAACACTACAGGTTCTCTTAATTTCATAGCACAATGTTCTGAATCTACAGTTGCATTTTCAGTTTGTTTTTTTAAATTCTGAATTGTATAACAAATATGTTTCTGTAACAGGCAATTGAAAAATTCGTAGCTTCCGGCTCTTTGGAAGCTATTAGACATTGGTATAAATTGTGTTCCTTTTTAAATTGCATAAAGGGTAGAAGAAAATACAGGTAGTCTGGGGGGAGAAAAAAAAGATGCAGCAGAACACTTAATTATTCCTAACTTATATTTTCTAGAACTTTTATTTTCCCACTCCAGTAGAAATGTTGAAATAGAATTCTTTTTATTTTGTCAAAATATAATTGTCAAGACTATTACTAGTAATTAATTTAGACATCACTAGCTATTGAATCCATTAAGAGGAAAAGCCTCCCAATAAGTCACACTACTTGCTCAGTAAATGCTTTTTTAAAAAATAATTTTGTTGCCACTGTTGTTTGACATAGATGTCTATCTTTGAGATCTTTGAGATATTGAATAAAGTAATCTTTGGCATACTTATTTTGAATGAGAATAAGTTTTTTGTCCATCTAAGCATTTCTCAGTTACAGCTGCTCTTGTGGCATTGCTGCCAGTATTTGAGATTACTGGAAGTCTTGTAGTGTTTGTTTTTCATACACATTTTTAGCTGCTACAGTCAGATTAAATTACGTTCTCAGGTTTCATATTAAAAAAAATTTATATCTGTCATATTTCTGGCAAGTGCATCCTTTAAAGCTTAGAAATAAAAAGAATCTTCCAAATTATGAATACCTCTTGTAATTAACTTCTTGATTTGGAAGATGTGGAATGTGTTCGACTTTTATCATCCTGGTTGGCAAGATCGCTTATACTGTGTTTGGATTTTAGATGAACTGAGAGAAGAACAGGTATATCAGAGTTCAAAGGGGGTGTCTTAGGTCAGGTTTCAGTGCTTCATGTGCCTGGCTAACTTATTATGGCGCCCAGAGCTTCTTCGTGTTCGAGAGAGCTCGAGCCCAGCCCATTTCAGGGAAGTGTCTGCATTTGTCAGCCGCAGCAAATGAAGAACCACTTTCAGAGGTAATTTTGCTGGTGTAGTAACCACTGTACTGGTGGGCTTTAGTTACATGGTCCAAGGTCATTACTCATTATACCTTATACTAGCTTGACTTCCTGGCAAAAAAATATAGTGAACGTGGCATAGAAGATTTTAATATGGTGTGTTTTGACTGAGATTAGATGCATTTAAATGCAAAGTCCAAAATAACACATCAGCTAATTTTAAACCTGCCTGAGGGCAGGTCCATGCCCAAATAAATTGCTATGGTTTATGGTCAGTGGAGCAGTCATGGTTGTGCTAGTGAAGAATTACTGGGGCAGAGGTCATTTGCATGTGTCCAGAAGTTGCAGTGAATTCTGATGAGGAGCCTCAGGTTCGCCTTGACTAGCTAAAACATTAAAAAGCAGTTTGCTCTGTGTAGAAAATAAAAACTTGTTAAGTTCTTTGTTAACTGCTTCATCTTCTTACATGTTTTCTAAACACTTCATAGGACAGGGATGTATGATTGCAGTTCAAAGATAAATATACCTGTAATTCTCATCAGCTAAAAAAAACAACAAAAAACTCAAGTCATTTTATGTCTTAAAGCCAATGAGCAAAAATAAAAAGTCACATAAAATCCTTATATAAAAATAAACCCCTCATTTAGATCAGTCGATTAAATGCCAACTGCATTAATGACCATTTTAGGGCTTGGATATTTTTGCATAAGTGTAGTAGGGTACATGAAGGACAAGTAATTCTAAATACTGATCTTACTACTCTACATACATATTCTTGCACATAAAGTATGTTTTTCATGACTGTGTACCATATTCTGCAATATTTAATCTAATAGTGCTCCAGTTGTCTGAAAAATAAACTCGCAACAGATCGACAGATCGGTGAGTTTTAACTGAAGGTCAGTGTTCTCAGAACCCAGACTTTTTTTTTTAAGCTTGATTTCTTTGAATGAAGTCAAAGTAAACATGCTGAAATATGGCCAGTGGGGCAACCTCAACCTGGCTAGCTGTTGTTTCATTTTGTACTTAGTAATAAACCTTTCTTTAATCCCCTCGAGTTTTCCAATCTGTTCAATGGAAGCTGTAATACATATTTAGAATATTCCACAGAAGCAGTAATTTCATTAAAGATCTGGAATAAAACTAAATATTGACATTTCATATTTATTTCCAACATACACTTTGAAATGTCTGTACAGAGAACCATAAACCTTTGCCAAATGTTAAAAATAAGTGTGTTTTTTTGGACCTTAGCTTAGCAGCTGTTCTTCACCTCTTAAGGAAAATATAACTACACTAAACCCACTGTAATGTAGTATGTTTAAGTCCAAAAGCATTAACTTAGTGTGTTGCATTCATTGTATTGTTAAATTTAAAAAAAAAGGTGGTAGTTTCTTTTTTGAACTGTTTTAAACTTTGGGTCTTTATTATAACAAAGTCACAATTTAAAATTATTTGTTCTGAGACAGTTAACTGGTTTCCCTTGATTAATAATTGCTTGCATAAAGATCGGTAAAATATCCAAAATTGTCAAAAGTCCATTTTGTACATCTGAGAAGCTTGTTGGCACTTGTGGTGTTTAGCAGGATTGGTAGCAAAATCTCTTACTCATACAGCAAACTTTGATTTCTGTTAAGCCGTAATTTTTCCTGGCAAGGCACTGTCAGAATTATTTCTAGGAAGATCTGTTGGTTTATGGCAAAATTCTTTTTTTTAATTGTTTGCTGAGGAGAAGAGTAGTCTTTGCAATAACTTTTTATAAGTTCCATTTCAATTACCTCTGACAGATAAAAACAAATATGCTATGCATCTTAATCTTGTGCTTAAACCAGATCGTGACACTTTCATAAGAGGATTTTGCTGTGGTACTTTATCCTTATCTTAAATTCATTCAGAGGGTAAGAGAAGAAAAAATATGTACATTTGGGTAGCCTGGTAAATCAAAGTAATTCTAGTTGGGAGTGATCTCTGTAGATCATCTAGTCCAACTTTGTGTTGAGCACAGTGTCAACACTGAGTTCAGATCAGCTCACTTAGTGTTTTGCCCACTTGAGTCTTGAGATTCAACTGCTTCATGGCAATACCTGTTCCAATATTTTTTTTTCTTGCAGTTGGTTTTTTCCCCTTGTGATATGATCAGCAGCTCCTCTTTTCAGTTTATTAGTACTGTCTCCTGCCACATGCAGCATTGAAGAACTTTGCTCTGTGGTCCAAGTAACCCCTTCTGAAATTGGAAGGTTTTGTGCATTCAGTTTATTTTCATCGGAAGTCAGAAATTGCTTTCTTTTTGTTCAACAAATGAGATCTTTAGAATTTTATTCTAAAAGGAGTAAAGAATGTGCTGAACTTTATAATTTGTTCTTTTATTCATTTTTTAAGTATGTAAAAAAATTACTCTTACCAAGCTGGAGAGCGAGAAAGATACATGCTGGTTTTATCCTCCTTATACAAATGAAGACCCTGAGGAGAGCTGGACGACTTGTTTCAGCAACCTCTTTCCCCTTTTTTGTGCATTGGTACTGGTAAATCTAGGTGACAACCTGTGAGTAATTAGTCATGTATATGAGCATTATGAGTTTGTTAATACCTGATTTCAGTTTTTTACTCTTCAGAGTAATAATAGATGGTCATTTTGTTGAGTGTTGGCCATAAAAACCGTGATTTGAAAGTAGTTTTGGTATCTTTTGCTACTTTCATGTTCCAGTTTAGATTAAATTGTCTGTATATTACACTGTTTCAGATAGTTTTTGTGTTCAGCACTGTTTTTGTGCTGCAAATCCTCCCAGTTTATCAAGACAAATATGTATGTGAATGGTTTCATAATTTGGTAATTTCGTGTTAGTCTAAAACAGTGAAACCAATAGCAGACAGCGGTTTAACAGTTAATTTTCTGAATATTGGAATTACCATCTAGCTTCAAGATTTTCTTCAGCTGAACATGTCTTACAGTAGTTTTTTTAAAGTTTGGGTGGTTTTAAACCTCCACTCTTTTATCAAAGTGCTATTATTTTTCCTTTGAACTTGTCTTTTTCCCTTCTTTCTTTGAATTAACCACAGGATTTAAAGAGATTTTTTTAAGAAGGCAAAAAAAGAGCAATCCTTAAAATGAGATATGTGGAGACACTAGTGTAATGCCTGAAATTTAAAATAGCCCAATAAGAATTAAGTTTGTGAGAACTGTAAGCACACTGGAGACACCTAACAAGGCTTTTTTAATATATCCAAGTCCTCCTCCCCAATTCATGCATTTGTCTGCATCTTTACCTTAGTAAGTCTTTCCTAGACACAAGTGAATTCAACAGTCTATAGGGTACAGCTTGAAATTAATAATTAAAAACAACTAAACAAAACAGTAAATTGACTGTATTGTCACTATTCCTTTGGACACGTCTGTTTATTGTGAATTATTATGCAGATAACATTTAGAAGAAAATGTGTTTTACAATGTGATGCCTACAATTTTATGTCAGGATCTTTTATATCTGGAACAACTTCCATTGTTTGAATTGGATCTGCTTGTACTTTTCTGTTGTAAAAGGAAAAATTCTAAAATGGATAACATAACTGCAGTATGTAATTTTGATTGAAGTATCAAGAGTACGTTTCTGAACATTTTGCACAGTGTGTAATACATTTAGATATTCTCACCTATAGAAATAGCCTAATGGCTATTTCTTACCATTGACTGGACAGAAACATCCTAATTTGATTTGGGCAAACAACCAAGTTTCTACAGGAGACTGGTTTGGAAAGTAAGGAAGTTCTGTGTTTGTGCTGGGTTTGATCACTCTTGATTCAGTAAAGACTGATGTTCTTTTTCCTGGAGAATCATATTTGTAGAAGATAAATTGCATCTGCATCACAGTGTGGGCCACTTGGTGTTTTCGGTTCAGGCTGTGTAAACCTAAGCATAAACTACAAAATTTTATTACTGCCAGTGCACTACTGTTTTTTTGCATTTTCTAGAGTAGTTATATGTATCCAGATTAACATATTTTTCATATTTTACTTCCTGATTTTTTAATGGCTTGCTGAAATTGTTAATATCAATGGTAACATTCTAAAATTTGTTATGTAATGTCCTTTGGACCTGTGATTTAATTAAGTAATGTATGTTTACCTACTAAACCATTTACATAGGTTACTTCAGTTCATGCCCTTCCCTAAAACAGAAAGTTCCAAGACTTCATTGAAAAGTATTAAATGTTTAATTTCCTTTTGCTGTGGTGGATGTAGAATAGTCCATTTATCTTCATTAAGGAATACAGCTTTAAAACTTGTGGCTCAGCTACTAGGGAGTTATGGATGCATGCCCTCACTTGTCAAGATAAATGTATTATGCTGTAGTTCTCTTCCCCTTCCAGTATGGATATTGAAGTTGTACTGCAGATTTGACCACAAGTAAATAATTCTCCAAGGATAGAGAAGGAAAATGCACATACTCCTAGGAATATGTTTTCCAGAGCTAAAATTGACATTTTATAAATAATTTCCATGTTGCAAACTTCAAACTCACAATCACAGCAATTCAGTGATATGCATTTGGCGTGAGTCAGTTTCAGTTCTTAGTGCTTTTCATTGGAAATGGCATAAAAAGTACGATTTCTTTGAATTTTTTATGTTGTGGGCTTGCAGGGGACAGAAGATGTTCTTCACTTGTAGTTGTCTAACAGTGCATGGCAGCATAAATAACGAAATGGTCATAAACCTGAGCTGCACTTCTCTGGTCACATGTTCCATTTCATTTTTAAAGAATCTAGAAACAAACTAAGCAGTTGATAACAGGTCAGTTGCAGGTGATAAAAGAGATTTTAGATGGGACATTACTTCTTTTTCCACACCTGGCATAAACACACTCTGTCCTTTGCAGTTTTCTTTAAGCACTGGTATGTTTGTTCATAAACATATGGCATAAACAATACATTGCTATTTGAATTCCAAGGACACAATGCATTTTTAAAGATAGTCACCATATGCCATAGATTCTTCACTGGAAAAATATTGATAGTTTTNNNGACCTTGCATGTATAATTCCCACTCTCAGGAGAAGCTAAAAGAAGTCTGGCTACTAAACATCCTAAATTTTAATCAAGCCATTATTTTTAATAACTATGTGGAGACTATTAAGAGGCCAGATTTTTATCTAGCTAGCAGTTGAGGTGTCCAGTGCTTGTCTTAGACTGTGAGTAAATTTGAATTGTATTAATTATAGCTGTCCTGAAGTTTACACTGAACATAATTGTAAATTTTCTTTCTAAAAATACATTATATGGACTCTAGTGTGGGCTGTTGACCCCAGGGAAATGCTAAAAAAAAGTTGCATAGTTATTGTTTTTNAACGAAATGGTCATAAACCTGAGCTGCACTTCTCTGGTCACATGTTCCATTTCATTTTTAAAGAATCTAGAAACAAACTAAGCAGTTGATAACAGGTCAGTTGCAGGTGATAAAAGAGATTTTAGATGGGACATTACTTCTTTTTCCACACCTGGCATAAACACACTCTGTCCTTTGCAGTTTTCTTTAAGCACTGGTATGTTTGTTCATAAACATATGGCATAAACAATACATTGCTATTTGAATTCCAAGGACACAATGCATTTTTAAAGATAGTCACCATATGCCATAGATTCTTCACTGGAAAAATATTGATAGTTTTGGGGTTTTTTTTAATTTAAACAGTAAAGGCTGACTTACTCCTAACTGAAGTTTACCACTAAAATATAGTGGGACTTGAAAAACAGGACTATTTCACTCAGTATCGTTTGGAAATTTGATATTGGAGTTAGTATTTTGAAATTTAATTAGTATTTTTTTAAAATACCCCCACAAAGTTATGAAGACCGTTTTCAAAAAAAGTGNTAAAAAAAAGTTGCATAGTTATTGTTTTTTAGATTATTATGCATTTTGAAGCTAAGACAGATGTACAAAAAGATGCAGTTTTTATTTTATATTGGCAGCTTCCAAATATTTAGTATCTATTTCCAAGAACTGCAATTAGTAAAGCATCCATGGTACTGAAATCCACACATCCCACAAGCTAATTATATTTGCAAGGTCAGATTGAATACATATTTTCAGAAAAATAAAGGGTTATATAAATGTGTCTTCTACTTGGCTGTTATATCACAGTTTGTTGATCTGGAGTATAATGTGTACAATTCACAAATTTGTCTGATAACAGAAAGTGGTGTGTGATTGTGTTTATTTTACTAACCAGTATATTCACAGCAATCACTTCCAAATATCTCTCCAGTAAAGATGTGTTAATTACAAAACAGACAAGGTCTTCTATTATATTAAAGCTACTAACAAGAAGACAGCAGGAATCACACATGTAAATAGCATCATCAACCCCTATTTTAGTCCTCTGTTTTGATCTGTGAGTTGCGCATAGACCAAAGGTGCTATTAAAGACTCAGTATATGAAATAGGCAGCATTATATGAACAAAATTTATTCAACAAGAAAACAGACCTTTAACATGAATTTAACAAGCCTGAGAAATTATAAACTCTCATATGCTGCAGATTCATGCAGTGATAATAAACAAAAAAGGAAAGTAAGAGGTTTCCTTAAGCTAGCCAAACTGCTAATGGTTTTGTTATAAGCTGTCTGCTGTTGAAATGACCTCTGAAAAGTCTGGAGACACTTACACAAGGAAAAATTAAATGGTCAGAGTGGTGAAAGAGTTGCACTATGGAAGTGCATTTAAAAAAAAATATTCTACCTTCAAATTTCTGGAAAACATCCCAATAGCGTAGCCTTTTGGTTAACTTTTTAATGTCTTTTTAGAAAAGGAATTCAGCATGAAGCTTGGAAACAAATTTACATGACACATTATATTATATTATATAGGTAATTTAAGTAAAATGAAAGCTTAACATTTTTGGTTGGGAAATACAGACTTCTTACAACAAGAATCTAATCAACTGAGTGGTAGTTTGTGCTGGTTCTAATTAATCCTTAGAAGTTCTTTGTTCAAAATACTGTGTCTAAAGTTTCCATCATAGAATATGGGGTGACCATGTTTCTGTCATCCACCTGCATCATTCTGTACTTTGAAACACACAAACTCAGAGAGGAGACTTCAACTTGTACACACCTCCAAGTGCTCACTGGGGCTTTTTTCTTGGATCTTACTGTGGTATAATTAACACTTACTTCACCCATTGCTCATTAGTACACTGGACATTAATGAGTCTATTTATTTTTATGTAATCCTCTAAAGGTGGGACTGATTTATGCTCACTGTGAAAAAAGCAACTACATTTCATAGAAATGAACATGTAGGATTTATTGTTGTATTTATGTTTTTATTGTGTATTAGGTCTAATTTTAGCTTCCAGGTTGCTGAGCATGTTAGTTTCTTTAAGATGGTTGCTATAGTGATAGCAGCAAATTCCTTTAATCTTAGTGTAGTTAAAGTATTTAGTTACCATTGGTCATCAGAGTGCAACTAAGATGAAAAATAGCATTTGCACATGTACTTTTTGTACCCCTCTGAGATTGTAGGAATTGCAGTTTTATCCCTTTCAAAAGCATAATATTTGTGATTTATGATTTCAGTTTTTCATACTGCTTTGTGTTAGATTTATATTTGTTCTACTTAGGAAATACTTGCATGTCATTCCTTCAGGAGGACAGATAGAGAGTGCAGTGTATTCCCATGCAGCTTGTACCTGAAACGTAATGAAAGTTACTTCTGGTTAGAAATAAGATGCTTGAGCAATATTCAGTATCACTCATAAATAATTTGGCAACTTTTTCTCAAATTTTAATGTGACATTTAACTAATCTGAAAACTCTAACTGAATTGTTGAATTTTCTTGTCAAATCAAAGTTTTATAATTTTTTTATTTTGGATTCTCTTTTTATTTTACATGGCTCAAGTTCCAAAACAAATCCATCCATGCTGGACAATGCCATTCTTCTTGGATAAGCTCAACATTGTCTAGTGACATTCTCAGTTAAATTCAGGTCTAGAAGTGTGACTGTTAGTGAGTTTTAAAGCAACTCCTTGTCATTATAGTATACTGCCAAGTTCATGTTTCTTGCCCCAGAGTAAATTTTTGCTTGTTTAGTTTTTGGGGTTTTTTTTTTGCTTTGCTTGACTTTTTAATTTATACTGCCTGTTTGTTATGGTTGGGCATTTCCAGGTGTTGATAAATTAGACCATCTGGTTAAAATGGAATACAGAAATATGTACAAAAGCTTGTTGCAAGTGTTCTGAGATAGAGGAAAATTGTAAAAAAGGAAAAAAAAATTAGTTTTTATGTTATGAGAAAGAATTTATAGATGCATAGAAACTCTTGGATATTTGTGAGAATTAGATTGTTCTAAATGTGTAATTCCTTTTTTGTAGCATTGGTATCAGATAGCATACATCTGCTGTATATTAAATCTGAATTTATCTGAATTGTGGTTTTTTTATTGTTCAGGAAAAAAAAATGTCACTGGTAGCTCACTTTAACGGGGTCACAACTGAATATTTTTAATAAAGAAGATCTTTTTGGGAAGGTTTTCTGCATGCAGTTTGAAAACATGGCATGTGTAGGTGGATCTGGCCAGCAGCTGAGAGACCAAGCAATAGCCCTTAGTGGCACTCAGTCACTCAACACCACTGCCTCACTTGGGTCTCAAAAGTAAATACAACAGGTGATAAGTTCATGGGTTTTTTCAGTTTACACTGATGGTTTTTTTGTTATAAATACTTGCCATTTAATTTTATTTCCATATGAATATTTATGACCTCAATATTTATATTATAATTCTAAAAACTGGACATTATGTAGTTATTAATATTTGTGTAAATGGAGAGGAAAATGCTGGAACAAGGTGGGAGACTCAGTGTCATTTTCTCTGCAGACTTTCAGTGACAGTAGTTGATCTCTTGTTTGTTCAGCGTAAACAAGGTTCAAGTCTAATTCCTCAGAATATCAAACCAGCCATGTAAATGCATCTGTTGTTGTCCAACCCACAGTATTGAGAGGAAGAGAATAAAAATTACTATAGAAGAGCTGTTAAAAGGAGATTTAAGTTAATAACTCTTCAAACATATGCAGATGAGATGCCTGCAAAGTCTGCCCAGTACTGCTTTTGTGGATGTGCAAGGCTGCACCTGCACTGGCCCAGTTACAAGACTGGAACCTAAATAAGAATTCTTATCTTGCAGTTACAGACCTGTAATTGTAAGGACACAATAAGAGTGAGTTTGAGTGTATTGTTGGTATGTTCTTTGGTCTGTTTCATCTCCTATAGGTGTTGGATAGGGGTGAGGGTTTTATTGCATGGGACCATGAATTTCTCTTTCCAAAAATTTTCATAGAGAAATTCAGCACAGGACAGAGTAAGAATCAGTGATGGGTTTACATTATTTGCAATAAAATAGCACTGAATACTGCCTACCATGTACCTTTAAATCATAAATGACCTTGGTTTTCTTTTACTCTATTTTTTACTCCTGAGCATGACACTGACAAGGACTTTTTAATCCATCAGACAGTTTATAGACCCTTTCGTAGTCACAAGAAGCAAAAAGCATCTGACTAGAAGGGAATACATGGGGCAAGTTCCTTGCTGGCTATAATTTTGTTGTCATTTCAAGTATTGTGGTAGTATAATTGATGTGACAGGACTGGGCTTTAGACTTGGTCCCTTAGCTTGTGCTCACTTTCAGTTTTAGTCTCTCTCTGTCATTCATTTTGATTGGATAAGATTTAGGTGACAAACATATGCATAGTTTTGAGGCTTAGAGTAAGTGTACATAAAATTCAATGTTATATGATGATATAATGTACATAAAACTTACAGCTCCATGGAAAAGCTAATAATTGGTGTCACCTTACAATACAAGGTAGTGCAGTGTGCTGATCACATAGCCAGCAGGAGGCTCTTTTTTATTAATATTATAATTAAATGATTCTCTGGATAAAGGCCAAAAACAGATGAGAGTTGATTGTGCCTTGTCCACTGTTGCTTGGCTCTATTAGTTGCGTTTTCTAAAAAGAATTGACTTGACATCTTGTTTTTACAGGTTGTTATTGATGCCTTCAGATTGATCAATGCTAATATGATGGTCTTAGGACATGAACCAAGACAAACAACTTCAAATCTGGGTCACTTAAACAAGCCATCTATCCAGGTAAACCTGGTGCTGATAGTCCTGTAAATTGCAAGATTTATTCACCAATTTTTTGGGAAGGTACTTAAAACAGTAGGTTACAAATTATTTATTGTTCTCTCTATTGCATTTTTCCACATGCATTTATAATTTATGTGATTCATCAGTGGAGATGTATATGTGAAGGGTTTAAAATTGAGCCCTAAATTAGCTACCTAAGTGTGAATGCATGTATTTAATGTGTTCAGCAAAGATTCAAGTACAGATGTATGGAAATGCAAACTTTTAAAAATTACAATTGATGACATAATATGTGATGCAAGACAGGTACTGTTTTCAGTCCTGCAATTTAAAAACCGCTGCTTATCAACATCTCAGCTTTCTTCAAGGTAAGTTACTCTTAAGTAAATTATGGAAAAAGTTCTCTCTTGTCTTTTTATTCTAAGTTTATAGAGGTTCTTGATTATTATGTAATCTAGATTAAACCTTGTATTGTGTCTTAAAAAATTAATCTCTGATTTTTATGTAATGCAGTAATTTGCTGAGAAAATGGTGGAGGAAAATATTCAGTGGATAAAATGGATGCCTGATTGGCTTCTGCTGCAATGTTTCTTTTAAATACACAGTTGTGAAACTTAAATATTCAAAGTTTGATTTCTGAAGTTGACTTTCACTAGAAAGACAAGAGTTTTGGTCTTCATTGAAGCAAGCCTTTATTTTGAGAAATAGCATCTGTCCTGAAACAAGTATCCTCTGGAGTAATTAATGCGTTTATCCCTGTCATTCTTCTACCTCTATGTTTTTCCTTTAAAAAACTTTTCCTCCTTACTATGTATTCTAAAAGGCATGTGTCGTTGAAACCATGATGCCCAATTCCTACTTTTTGTTCCATTATTTGAACAATAGAAGTAATATTTGCTAGGTAGACATCAGACCGTCCAGTAGTCCGAGCAGAACTGAAATAAGGGCTGAACTGCTCTAAGAAAGCCATCCTTTGGGAGGTAGTAGACCACCTATATACCCCTATCTTCCAAAAGATCAGTTATTTTGTTACTAATACACTGAAACCCTTTGCAGTTGATAAAAATGCTAGCAAAAAAGTCTTTAATTTATTAGAGTGTCTGCTTCGGGAAGGTTGTGTTTTACTCTTGATTTTTGAATTGATCAAAATTACCAACAATCATGAGTATGAAAGAAGCAGCTAATACTCTTGATTGGATGTAGGCAAGCCCATGCTTGCATGTTTCAGAGCTTTTCTAACTGGGCTTTTCTAGGCCATGTGTAATGCTCTCCCTTGGAAACCCCTGCAATATTGTTCAGCTTCATTATTTTAGGATCACTGTCACTACAGCGTGGCATATTTTGGCCATGGGAGTTTTGGGTTTCTGTTGTTAAAATGGGTAGTTTTCATTTGTGTTGATTTTTTGCAAGCTAGCAGTGAGCTTTTGCAAATGTCACTGTTAAGATAAAAATCATGGTTTTAAATGATACTCTGTTCTTAAAGCTGCAAGAGCTCTTGCAATGTTGTTTTGCTTTATTTTAAGCCCTGAATAAAATTCTGACCCAGTTGAGGACAGAAGCAAACCAAATACTGATTTCAGCTGGGCTAGAAGCAGGAATTTTAAGACATTACTTAAAATCTCAGCAAGAAGATAATAGAATAGTACATGCCTTGGCTTCTTTCCCTTTTTGTGTGCGTGGTTTTTTCTTGTGTTTCCTTATCAATAGCTTTTTTACAGGTGTTTACCTTTTACATTTGCCCACTCTTTTAAAGGGTAGTTTTTGGAAGGGAAGAGGAAAGGGAGAGGATAGTGGGAGAAGGCAAAGATGTTTGTCAAATTTTAAGAGCTTGAGAAAGCTAGCTAAATATCTATACCTGAGTTTATCCACAAACACCAAAACCTCATATGCAATCATTTTGAGTGTGATAAGAAAATGGCAGTGGAAACCACTTACTGCTAATAGTTTCAACTATAAATTTCTTTATTGATGATAATATTAAGTTGCTTAAGATGCAAATACACATTCATTTTGTATTGCTCTAAATATATATTTAAACATAAATAGGTGGATTGCTTGAAACAGAAGTATTTATCACTAATTCAGCATATTTTCTGTATTATTTATTGTATCCTTTGTAAATGTATACTTCATATGTAAAATTCTTTTTGAAAAATAGACTCTTTTGTAGTTGTGATGAGGATTGATCATAGAATTTTATGCCCCCCAATGTTAATACAGCTCACCCTTAAGTCATAAATGTAAAAAAAATACCTAATGCACACGAGCAAAATAGAAAATACATGCATATAGCTATCACTAAAACTAATCTCAGTTGATCAGAATGTGACCTACAAGTTTAACAGATTTGCAGAGGGCATAATTATAGTGAAAAAGGCGAGGGGGGTTTTCATGTAAAGTTAAAAAATAAAATTAGCTTTAATATCCAAGGTTAATTGGATGCACATTGTCTAACTGAGGTTTTTACTTGCTTCAGTTACTCTCTCTTCATCTTGTACCCTGGAGAATATACCTTGGGAATGTTGACAGTAGTTGTAAGTAAATAGGTAGCAAATAGTCTTTTGTTTGTAACAGAATATTGTAAGAGAATATTTTAATAGGAATGATAACCAAATTTATTGAGAGAGGAAGGATTTGAGAGAACTGTGTGCATATGCATCAGTCAAATGTTTGCAGGCAGTTACCGTTTTTTCTTATTATAGTTGCTACTGTGTGAAAAAAATCTGTGGTTTAGAAATAGGAAGTGTAACTGTCAGTTAATAAACACGAAAAGGGAAATAGAACCAGGTATGTTTACTTCGTATCTCCATATAGTCTCTGTGTATTTTTTCTTTTATTTGAATGATATTTAAAGATGTTTGTATTGAAATTAAGTTTCTCCTTCTAATATTTCTTCATTTCAGTGGTGGATGATTTAATTCAGTTTCTCCCCTAAATTATGCAGGCACTAATCCATGGACTAAACAGACATTACTATTCCATCACCATCAACTACAGGAAGAATGAACTAGAACAGAAGGTAATTGTTTCTGCTGTAATTCAGAGTACAAGGAACTTTATACAAACTATTATGATTTCTGGCAATAGTCTGATTTCAGTGGCTGTTACTTTCAGTGGTTGTTTTAACTCTACTGGAGTAGGTGGCTGCTCTTCCAAAAAGCACTTGGATGCATAGTCATGGTGATGAAACTTTCCAAGACCACATTCTAATGACCATATGAATAGTTTGACATTTTTGTCCACCTTACGAAGAGTTGTCATGCTGTTTTCTGTACTTAAGTTTGTCCAAAGTTTCAAGTTTCAAGTGCTGAAGCTGAAGGACATACTAGCTGCCTTCAGTTTTCACAGGCTGGAATTCCTGAACCTAGGAGACAGTGTTTTCCAAAATGGAATGTACAACCAAGGGTTGTTGGGTTTTTATTTGCTGTAATCACTTTGACAGAAAGTACTTCCAGTTGGTATGATTGGAACTCCCCAAGACATCACTGAGTATCAGAAAGTAGTGATTTCCTGCATTTACAGAAGAAATACTATGGAGTTACTGACAACAAATGTTGTCTTGTTATTTTTGCATCAAATTTCTTCAAGTTACAAGCAAAATCTAGTTTGAATCTCAACCCGGAAAACAAACAGGGAAAAAAAGCTTAGGGTATCATATACAGAAGTTAATTCTTCAAAAACCAGATTCTCTCCTTTGTGTATGTTCTCTGATATGTCTGTGCATTTTCATGGCCTTGTTAGGGTTATAAATTGATCTCATAGATAATGATCTAATGGTCAGAATAGTTTTTTCACAGAATTTGGACTTTTAGAGAGTTACAAGTAGTAAAAAAAAAACCAATTTCAAATAATGGAGGAATATATGTGCAAATCAGGGAGTTGAAAGAATGTGTGAAATGCACAAGCCTTTTTAGGGTAGTACCAGACTTCTTAGACCTCACTGCTACTGGAAAGAATAACTGATCCAACAAAACCAGCTCTCTCAGGAAATGTCCAGGAAGCTTCCAGGGGTTACGTTTCCATTCAAATGCAACAATATGGCAAATGCAGTCTGGTCTGGGGTTCCAAGTGTGAATTTTCATCAATGGCTTTACATAAGTACATTATTACCTTTGCAAGTAGAAGAATAATCTTGACCAAGTTAGGAAAACTTTAATCTGTGAGGCAACAACTATCTCTCACATCTTTCATAAGGCAGCTTCATACATATCTCAAACCCCCCTCGTGGTGGTGGTGATCTGTTATCTCCATCTGTAGTAAGAAGAGTACATGCTTCATGTATTAGATTAGGAGCTCATCACACCAAACCATAATTTTAAAATCAAGATAGCCTAGCTAAACTGTCCATATGCAGTTTGCCTACGACTCCTTCTGTCAGTAGCTAAGATCTTGCTAACACAAATTATGACACTAACTTTCAACTCAGTTCACGTGTTCCAAAGCCAGGTTTCTTTGGAAGCTCTACATAGGATGAAACAGGTACTTTTATTCAGGTGATAACAATTACAGGGCTTACCAGTTCTCAAAAATGTGTAGTAAATGTTCACAAATTGAAGGCAAGCTGAAACAGTTTGCTGAAAGGGTCCTCCCTACAGTCATCAAGTGTGCAGGAGGTCCACAAAATACACTTTCTTTATCCATGAAAATAAATTGCTGTTGTAGCTATTCCTTTACTCTTTCAAGAATGACATCAAAGTATCAAGTAAAACCTTTCAAATATTTGTAATAGTGCCTGTATTTATCACCATCAAAACTCTTCACAATTTATCTTACTGTTTTTATGTCTGTTTGTTTTGTATGAGACAAAGACACACAAGTCATGCTTTGGTCACTTTCGAAGTTTATTTTATCATAACTGTGTCAGTTGCTTGCATACAGATCAGATAATCAGTGAAGCCTAAATAACTACTTCATGAATTTGATCCAAGCATTAAAATATTTTTCAACTTTGTCAGAGGCCAAAAGCTTCAACTGTTCCTCATATGGCAGCTAAAATACTCAATTTTCTCTTAGTCCTGCTCCAAGGCAATTGTGCATTCTCAACCTGCAGCAAAAATAACAAATCACAGAAAACAAATCTACATATTCCTGTCAAAGTAAATGTGACCCACATTTCCATGCCTAATTTTCATATTTAGGGTTCAAGAAGTTAAATCTTCAAAAAGTATGCAAAGTCCCATCTACTCTAGCAGAATAGTTGATGATTGTATTTCCTCTATTTAAACATTGACGTTGTGAGATCAATATATTTTATTATATTCTTACTATAAATCGGTTTTCTGTCAGAGAGATCATCACAGTATTCTGAAAGTATTTTATGGTGAATACTCTAAAGAGGTTTTGTTTTGCAGATGCTGCTAAATTTGCATAAGAAGAGTTGGATGGAAGGTTTGACTCTTCAGGACTACAGTGAACATTGCAAACTCAATGAAACAGTAGTGAAGGAGATGTTAGAATTAGCTAAGAATTATAACAAGGTATTCATATCCCATAATGATAGTAAAACTGTAGCTGTGTTTATGAAGTGAAAAAATTAGTTGCTTAATTTCAGAAGGAATTGATTATAACAAGCTCTGTTCAGAATGACTATAGTTCATGCTAATCGACTACATATGGTTTCTGTGTGAAGTTGCCACATTAACTCCTCAGGCAGGAGGACCAGACTTTTTTCCCTAAACTGTCAAAGTGTTCAGTTGCATGCTTTGCTTTGAAATGTGAGTAATCACATCGATTTTGTATTTTTACATAGAGAAGAGAATGTAAGATTTCTGTAGATCAAAATGAGCAGTTAGTCATATTTTTCAATCCTTCAGTCAAGGACTATTTGATCACTGTAGCAGAGTAAAGGTTATCTACCTGTATCAGCCTAGTAGATAGGTTGTAAGTATTTAGAACACATTCCAGAGCGCAGTTCAATTTTCTGTTTAGATAAGAAATGTGTTATTGGTGTTGTAAGAGGAATCACACCTACTTGTACTGTTTTAATACTGACACACTTAAAAATACTTCTTACAAATACTAGATCTCAACAAGCATTCTATGAGTAGTAATCATGTCAGTATTGCTTAACAAGTGTTATTTTTTTAGCTCCTTGGATGTCCTTAAAACCAAAATTCAATATTACATTCACTAGTTAAGTTAGTGGATGAACTTCATAAAGACACTGTATTTGAAGGCAACAGAACAGTATCAAAATGTATTAAAATAAAAGACTTAAAAAAGTATAAAAATGTATTGAAGTCAAATCTTCAGTAGTTGAAACAGTATAGATAATGTTGGGTTTGGTTCTGTTTTACTATTTTAACTGTTTTCAACTATCTTTAACTATTGATACCGCTCATTTAAGTTTTTTGCTTAATAACATTTTGGTGAATATCTGACAATAAAACCATTCATAAGTATTTGCCTTGATCTTTTGCACTAACACTCAGTAATTAAAACCACGTCTGCTGAAAAGCTGAAGTACCTTTCCTTTTGACTTTCTGAAATGTGTTGCTGTTTGATTTTTTTTTTTTTTTTTTTTTTTTTTTTTTTTTTTTAGGAACAGAATTGTGTTTTGAGAATCTGTGGCTTGGGGAAAAAGTAAACGAAATCTGAAACACTGACCTTTTCTGTGTTTCTTTCACAGGCTGTTGAAGAAGAAGATAAGATGACACCTGAACAGCTGGCAATAAAAAATGTTGGCAAGCAGGTGAGGTGTGATGAATTAGAGTGAGGTGGAATGATATGCTTCGTTCATTCTAAATACTAATTTTTTACATGTGCGTAGGTGATTTTAGTTCTACATGCATGATATTCTCAATGCTTCAAATAATAAATTTATTTTTGTTGGGGGTTGTACCAGGAACAGGGCCTCTGTAGGTAATTGGCAGAATATCTGCAAGCCGTATTCTACATGTGTTTGTGTTACATGCTGAGGAGCAGTGTTGAGATTTAGTAGTTTTTCCTTTTCCTTTTTCCTTTGTTTTTACTTCTTCTAAGAGGTGTAAAGATATCCAAGTCTGTGTCAGAGAGACCCAAACCATAGAGACACTTAAAAAATGGTAATCATGGAAACAGAGGGGGAGGTGTTTGTACATTATGACGGCTAAAGAGCCAGCTCTCCCCTGTCCTCAGTTCATGAACACGCTGTCAGTGCTTCGTTCTCTTACACACATAGGCAGGTAGGCTGAGTTCCTTTGTATTGGTGTTTGAGGAAAACTGTTTAGGGCCACAGCTGAAACCAGAAACACCCACTCAATTCATTCCATCCCTTTGCAATGTCAGGATATAATGTCTTTATAAAGACTCAACAGAAAACTATTTCTACATTTGATTTCAACATAAAGGTTGAGGAAATGCGCTTTTGTGAGCAAGAGGAGAGCAAAGCAAATTTGTAAGAGTTTGTGTTCAAGAAGAGCAATGGAAACAAAAAATGGCTTTTAAAGTATGTAGTGTGTCCTTAAAGAGCCAGTACTTATTGTATTGCTAGTAACAGTAGAAGAATTGAAAAGATTCTGGGTTGCTCTTATGTGTCAGCTTCTAGCAGCAATGTCATAACACATCTGCACTATTGTTCAGTCACTCATGTATTTCTGTAGCATTCAGAACAATGGAGTTTATGCACACCTACACATACATAAATATATACATATAAAATATGTAAGAAGGGTTGTATTTTAAGGGTTATGATGTCATCTCAAACAGAACTTGAGCTTCACTAGCTGTTACGCATACGTGAAAAAAACTATTTTGATACAGTTCTTCAAAAAGAAAAGGACTTTTTTCCTGATAAAATCTTTAGGTTTTCTTTAAATTAAAAAAATTGTTCAGTGAAGTGATTTTCAAGTGGGCTTTTTTAAGCAACTTAGATAAAAAACTTCATAAACAAGCAGCCACTCACAACAGGGATATTATATTATTAAATGTATAATTTGTTAGGAACAGAAAAAATATTGGAGAACTGTCTGATCTTTGAAAATGAGTTATTTAAGAAGGACAGCTTACACAGATTCAGTAGCACTCGTCTATATAAATTTAGATGGGTTTATTACATTTTGACAATAATTCCATTTTTTAAAGAAGTTACAATTCCCATGAATGATTGTCTTCTGTATTTTAATTTCTTTACACACAAGAATTATTACAATAATACTATAATGAAGTTTAGACATGTTTTTGAGGTATGCCTGATGTTTTTGCAGTATTTGGAGATTAATTATTTAATATCAATGGTGAAACTGAAGAAGTGCATGGGGATTATTTTCAGCCAGAAATAATCTTATTGTTGCATGTGGATGCCAACAAGTGCCTACATCAATTGAGTAATAGTGTGTGGGGATATGTATTTTCAGAAAATTGCTCAGGCTTAACATTCAATTCCTCAGAGCATTTGAACAGGGCATTGTGCATGTTTCATGTTTTATGGCTATAGATATGCTAATTTTCTTGCAGTCAACACAACTATTCAAAAACTGTGTTAGATGATGCTTGAAACTTTACAGGATTAGAACACACATTTGTGCAAAGATCTGAAAACAAATTGCAATGTACCAGAACTAAGATTAAAATATTCGCCTTAGTGAGATATATAGTAAAATTCACATGTTGTGTGTTGTCCTTAAAACTAACTCACAGCTGCCACAGTTACTCTTGATATGCTGGATAGAAATTTACTTTCTAAACCTAACTGTTAGTATGAATTAATAAAATATTAATGGAAATCCAGTCATGTGCTAGGTCTTCCTAGAATGGAAAATTTAGGAGTGTTACTGGCCTGTGTTCATTAACTCACAGACATCTTAAATAGACTTGAAGTAAATAAAATCTTTCAGAGATGTGTTTCAGTCATTCCTCTCATGGCATCCTTTGTATTTCAGGACCCTAAACGTCATTTAGAAGAGCATGTGGATGTGCTGATGACCTCAAACATTGTCCAGTGTTTAGCTGCTATGTTGGATACAGTTGTATTTAAATAACCAAATTACCGTTTGTGATGCTTTCTGTGTATATTTGTTTATTGTTTCTCATTCTCACAAAACAGAGACTGTTGAGGCTCTATTTGATTAAACGGAGACATTTGACTTCATTTGCAATGTAAGTGCAGCACTATAACACCTTTCAGTCTCTAATTGTGCATTTGCTTCAGTTCCTTTATGTCAGGGTCCTCACAGATTCCAAAGCATTCAAGAACACAATGTGGAAAAAATGTATTACGTTTTCATTTAATATTTGGGGAAAAAAGTCAGTAGTACATATATATTTTGATTGTTGCAACATAATAAAAATACATTTACAAATCTGTCTTAAGGCCTGGACAGTCTTTTTTGAGAAAGGACAGCAGGAATTAACAGACTAGAAGAAGTGCTAGTAAACATTTGTTTCTCCCCACTGTAAAACTACTGAGATATTAATTGCTAAGAAAGTAAAAATTCTCTACTGGAATTTGGCTCCCATTGATTGATGATCACCCTCATGGAGATTAAAACAAAAAAATTGTAGTGCTGAATTCTGAGTATGTACAAAACCAAAAATGCTGAAAATTCCTCTGTCAGCTCCCTTTGAATATTATTCAAACCCTAATATCTACAGAAGACAACCGACCTTAAGGAAATTAATTTAGTTGCTGATAACTGAATCACAGAACTCTCACAAGCGGTGTCATAAATAGCAGTATTCTGAGAATAAACATTAAAGTGACAGAGGCTGTTCTAGGTTACATGAACCCACCCTTCTGTGAGAGAGAATGTACATGAGATGTCCATATATATAAATATATGGAAAGAGTCCCAGCTAGAATATGACATTTAAAACCATTTCCACTGACTGGAGAAGGAAACACTCACAACAGGAGGGCAGGTGGTTTGGCTGCTTGGTTTGAAGCAGGCAAAGCCAAATAACTGAGTTTGGCGAGTGACTCTGGGTTTTGGGCAGGGGCTGATTGGAATTTCTTGTTAGGGTTTTTTTTTTTTTAAAGTATTGGATGTTACCTAGGTTGATTTGATTCTTTTGTCTTGGCAGAAGTTTTCTTTTTCTGTTTGCCATTGGTTTGGGTTTGTTTTTTTTATTTTTAATAAACAGCAACAGTAGTGGCAGGCAACAATTTTAAAACTATCTACATCTCTTGTTGAAGATAATTTTTTTAAAAATTGACTTCTTATTTGCATCCTAAAGAAATACCCATAAAATGGTCTTATTTTCCAGTTTATGCCCGTATTTACTTCCTCTTTACCATTTAAAGATCCTTCTTTTGTTTGAGATTTCTTATTTAGGCCTTTTAATTTACTATTTTAGACTAACTCTCTCTCAAAGTATATTTAGCGTGCACTTACTTCAGAGGGAAACATGCAGATTTTTGCAGCTGCCCTCCTTATGGCCTTCCCTCTGCCCCCACAGTAGGCAGTGGAATATCAGACTGGGAAAATGGAGACATACCAAACCACATTTGCCTGCATGTAGTTAAATGGAAGTTCTTTCTGGCGATTCCCATGGCAAACCTGCGGGTGGTTGAGGAGAGCTGTATTTGGGCCTCACCGTTGCTGGATGCGCACGCCTGGAATGAGATGGGGCAGGAGCTGATCCAGGGACCTGCCCTGGGGCTCGTCTGCCAGGGGGGCTCTGCATCCCTGCCGTTCTCTACTCCCACACACACGTGTAACACCACGAGGGAGACAGAGTTTGGCAGGTCGTGGGTAACATGGCACTGCAGAACAGGAGAGGAGCTAGCGCAGTGCTGCAGTGTATACATGCGTGAGAGGCTGGTGTAAGCAGGGAGACAAACCAGTGAGTCTTACATATTCTAAATTAATTTTGACAAATGTACATCTTGCAGAGGGTAGCTGAAGGGAGTCTGCTGGAGACGCAGATCTCCCGTAGTATAAGCTTGTGCTGTGGTACCCTGCTTTCTATTCACTCCTCAGTTTAACTTGGAGGCACAATTTTCCATTTACCAAGATGTCACATGAATAATAAAAAGGCAGGTTTTTGGGGCATCCTTCCTTTTATTTGTCCAGTGCTTTAGGAGCTACACAGAGGATTTGGAAGAATGTGTGTATGCTGTAACCTGAAAAGCAGCAGCCCGTATACCATGTTGGAGGAAGAAAGAGATTTTCAAGCAGCCACCTTCTGAGCCTGCAGCCGCAGCGGAGCAGACCTTCATTAGCAGCGTGACCCCTTGTCACCTGTCAGCGCGAAGGACGGGCATATTGTATTAGCAAACCTCACTCCATTCTATGACGATTCTGTAACACCACCTGCCATTACATATCCCCCCTATTATACCAGTTTAGGAGTTGTGCACTGAAGATTTTTGGCATATATTAGCACTTCCATGTGATTGGCAGTATACCACTGAATTCATTGCAGCTCCGCATCTATATGGGTGTAGCTCTGTAATTCAGGGCAGCATTTCCGAGGGTTTATCTGCATTTCGATCCATCTCCTGCCTATATAAGTCCATTACGGTTCTGTTGTTTCAAACAGGGGAAGGGAAGGGTGAGCACTGGTGAAACAAGTGTTGGAAACATTAGTTAGAACTGATAATAATGAAATTGTTTTTTTAGCACAGAAAGAAGGTGGTGTGTGGAAAGTTGCATGTGCTGTACCACTCGAGTAGAATAGTGAACTGCTTGCTTTTTGCTTCATAAAATATCTTATTAGAATAATTCCCTTGCAGAGAGTGTGTGTATGTTGGCTTCTATGAAGTACCAAATAACCTAAGTAGCCTGTGGTTAAGCAACAGCAAAATAAATGGCCATGGGATTTGAGAGCATTGAAATACACATTCTGACAAGTCATCATGGTTCTAGTCTTCTCTGGGTTTGAGTTTGCAAAGTTTCAGTCTGGCTTCAGGCAGTTATTCGGTGGTTCAGTTTTATTATGCGGTGGTTCAGGCTGCTTTATCTGTCGGTGAAATTTGAAGCTGGCTGCTGATATCACCTGGGAAGAGATGTGGTCTGTAAAATACCTGAAGTCCAAACCGCTAAGGGGACAACATTAAGAAAAATGGAACAGGAGAGCTCCTCTCCGGATAAAAAAAACCAAACCCAGCAAACCCCAAAGCCACAAAAAACCGAAAAACAAACCCCGTGCTTTCAAACTCTCAGGCTTCCCTAGGAAGAGAAATTGAGGCTGGTGCTTGGCAAAGGCGGGGTGGCGAGCGGGCCCCCTGAACTTTCCAGGCGCATCTTCGCGCCTTGGAGGGTCCCGCTTTCAATAGCCTGAGGCTCGCCCGAGCACAGCGCGGGCCCCATGGACCGATCCCTCCGCTACCTGGAAGTCTCCGCAGCCCCCCCGAAGGCTCGCGGGCTTCGCCCCCGCCCGCCTGGGAGCGCACCCCGGGCCGCGGCTCCAGCGGAGACCTCCCCGGGCAGAGGGTGCCGGCGGCTCCTGCCGCAGCACCTTCGTGGTTTGGGTTTCTCGGCTCCCATCGACCCCGCGGTCGGGGTCGGCCGCGGCCCATGGCAAAGGTGCTACCAAAAAATCTGCCCCTCCCGAGAGCTGCCCGCGGGACTGAGTCACTGAGGGAAGGCAGGCACCGACAGGGAAGAAATCCGGAGCCGGATGGGGAGATGGACGCCTTCCACGCTGTTTTGCTGATAATCTCCAGCATTACGGCTCCCGGATAAAATATTTATTTACTAAAGAACCCGTAAACATCGCGGCAAATACATATAGGGCACTTCGGCTGCGGGGCTTATGATTATTTCAGAAGTTAAAAGAGATGATACGCGGCCGCTGTCAGCGGGGACGGAGGGTGTATTTTCCCCCGCGAAACAGGCACGGGTGGGAAGGGTGGGGGCGATGCGCCGGGGATCGCTCAGAAGAGCCGGGGGAGAGGGGCTGCGCCCCGCTGGGGACAAACCGCGGGGGTGAGCTGAGGGCAGCGGCCGCCCAGCTCCGCACTCCCCTCGCAATCGCTCCCCAAAGCGCCCAGGACCCGCTCTCCTCCCTGACGCACAAAGGTGGGGTACACGTGCGCAATATTTGGGGAATCGCAGGGTTTGGATTTATTTTCCAGCCGTAGTCAGGGAAAAAAAAAAAAAAAAGCTAGAAAGGTCACATAATAATGAGCTCTCACAGCAAACACACTCTTCCCTTCCCCCTTTCCCTTCCTTCTATCTCACAATAAAATCATCTCCTTCAATTTGCCATGATCGTCGCGACCAGGAGCCAGGTGATTATCCTAATTAATGTCTATCTAATTAAATTACTGTCAGCGGTTAACCAATGGCAGAAGCCGTTTCATCCTCTCCACAAGCAGCAAGATCAAAAGTGAGTCTTTCCTGATTGCTGCATAGTGTCAATTGGCCAATCTCTTCTCCCTGGGAAGGGAAAAAAAAAAAAAAAAAAAAAAAAAAAAAAAAAGTAAATCAAACGTTTGGGAAGCATTTGGTAGATGAAGTGCTTTCTGCCTAGTGTGGGTCCCAGGATGTCTAGCTTCTGATACTAAGAAGCCCTTTCAGATCCAGGGACTGAAGGGTTATTACTGTGGTGCTAGAGCTATGCAGCTGGAGCATTGTCTTTCTCCCTCTATCATGCTCTCCAAGAAATTTCTCAATGTGAGCAGCAGTTACCCACATGCAGGCGGATCTGAGCTTGCCTTGCATGATCATCCCATTATCTCGACCACTGACAACCTGGAGAGAAGTTCACCTTTGAAAAAAATTACCAGGGGGATGACGAATCAGTCAGATACAGACAATTTTCCTGACTCCAAGGACACACCAGGGGACGTCCAGAGAAATAAACTCTCTCCCGTCTTGGACGGGGTCTCTGAGCTTCGTCACAGTTTCGATGGATCTGCTGCAGATCGCTATCTGCTCTCTCAGTCCAGCCAGCCCCAGTCTGCTGCCTCTGCTCCTAGTACCATGTTCCCTTATCCCAGCCAGCATGGACCTGCTCACCCAGCCTTCTCCATCGCCAGCCCCAGCCGCTACATGGCTCATCATCCTGTGATCACCAACGGAGCTTATAACAGCCTCCTGTCCAACTCTTCTCCGCAAGGCTACCCCACGGCGGGCTACCCGTACCCCCAGCAGTATGGCCATTCCTACCAAGGGGCACCTTTCTACCAGTTCTCCTCTACCCAACCGGGGCTGGTTCCCGGCAAGGCTCAGGTCTACCTGTGCAACAGGCCACTCTGGCTGAAATTTCACCGGCACCAGACGGAGATGATCATCACGAAGCAGGGAAGGTAAGGCACCGCGCGGACCTTTCTGGGTGTCGGGGCTGAGCCGCGGACTTCGCCGGGGGAGCCGCCCGGAGCCTCCGCCGCCCCGGCGGGGCCGTCCGCCCGTCACCGGGGCCCCTGCCCTTGCCGCCGGGAGCTCCGGTGCCGCTCCCCGCAGGAGCCGGTCCCCGCCGGGGCAGCCCTCTCTTCCTCCCCTCAACTTCCCGCGCCCGCTGCCCTCATTCTTTCCCCGCGGAAAGCTCGACGCTCCGGGGAGGGGGTTTCTTTTGATTTTTATTTCCCGGTCGCTATCGGGAGCCGTGAGGATAAAGCACAACGGCTGGTTCCTCCGCGTGTGCCCGTCGCTGCCGGTGGCTTGCTTTCCTTCTTCCCTTTTTCGTTTTTTTCCCCCTTTTCTTTTTTTTTATTTTATTTTTTTTTATAGGCGCATGTTCCCTTTCCTAAGCTTTAATATTTCTGGTCTCGACCCTACGGCTCACTACAATATTTTTGTGGATGTAATTTTGGCGGATCCCAATCACTGGAGATTTCAGGGAGGCAAATGGGTTCCTTGCGGCAAGGCGGACACCAATGTACAAGGCAAGTTCCTCCAATTAACACTTTTCTATGTAGGTGAGAATGATTAATTAATGCTTTTGCGGTCTGGCTCTGGCGACTTCTTAAACGCGAATGGGCCAACGATTTAAAAAAAAAAAAAAAAAAGGAGGGTGGAGGAGAAAGTAAAAGGCTTTCGGAAAAAGCTGTTGCTGTTTTAATATTTTTCGTTTAAAATGAAAGAAGTTTTGGCAGTAAAATATCGGTAACTTCACGGAGTCCTTCGCCCTCGTGTGCGGATCAGGCGGCAGAACCGGGGGACAGGCGAGGACTGTGATGTGGTTGTGTTTTTTGTTGTTTTGCTTAGGAAATCGGGTGTATATGCATCCCGACTCCCCCAACACGGGAGCCCACTGGATGCGTCAGGAAATCTCCTTTGGGAAACTAAAACTTACAAACAATAAAGGAGCATCAAACAACAACGGGCAGGTCAGTGGGAGAACTCAGATGCTGCCAGAATTATTTTTATTGCTTCAGTTAAAATCCTACCGTTTCCGAAAGGACGTGTAATTTTTAATTTTTTTTTAGATCATGTCGATAGGTGAAAATAAAAGGGGGGTGGTGGTGAGAAAGTCCTCCCATTTTATTTTGCCACGGGCCTCGCCGGCCCTGAGCGCGTCGCCCAAGCTGACACCGCTGTCCGGTGCGGCCGGGGAAGTCCGCAACCGTCCCGGGGAGGCGGCGGCCAGCGGGCATCGCTCTTCTCGTCCTTCTCGCTCTAATTTCTTCTTTTTTCCCCGCGTCCCCCTCCCTCCTTTTGCCATGCCGAACAGATGGTGGTTTTGCAGTCCCTTCACAAGTACCAACCTCGCTTGCATGTGGTGGAGGTGAACGAAGACGGGACGGAGGATACCAACCAGCCGGGCAGAGTGCAGACATTCACGTTCCCCGAGACGCAGTTCATAGCCGTCACCGCCTACCAAAACACCGATGTAAAGAGCTCCCTGGTTTATTCCCCTCGCGGTCCCCGCGCTCCCCGCAGGGCACCCCACCAGGGACGGCCCGGCTGCTGCCCACCCTCCCCCGGGTCGCCGGCGCCGGGAGATGGGGGTTCCCCGTTCCCCACTTTGTGCCATCCCTCCCTGGCCATCCCGAGGGCGGCCGCACCCGCTCGGGCTGCCTTCGCCCCAGGAGCCCCCGCCGGGCGCCCGTAGCGGCATCGCCCTCCCCGCCAAGACGGGCGCGATGCTGCCCCTCCGCCCGAGGCTGGGCGCTGGCCCGCGGCGTTTATCTCCCAGTCGGAAACAGCTTAGTTAGCTGTTAAGCTGTTAGCTTAGGCTTTAAGTCTGCAAAGATCAATTAACATCCTCATTGATTGCGCTGGGGGTGACGGAGCAACTTCCTCAAATTAAAAGCTCGTTAATGCCTGGATGCGTTTCGAAGTGGTCTGGCTTTGCTACAGACTGGTGCCCCCTTTTCAAATGACATATGTTCAGTCCACATTCTCGCTTTAATTATTTTGCTCGATGCAAATGCAAACTCCTAGTTACCGTTCTGCGGTACGTTTTGCCTAATTTCTGGATTTCAATATATTCATACCCATGCACTAGGAATGCTAAACACATCTCAAAACATGGGGTTAAATACTGAATTTTTTCTTACTTTTTACAGCAACGTAAATCTTAAAATTAGACTGTGATGTCTATAAGCATGCCAGAGCTTATTTTTCACGGTTTAAAGGCAATATGATTGACTAGAGTAAAGCTTGGTCCTTTAAAAATGTGTTGGCTGCAGTAGGGTATATTTTTCAGGCTTTCAAAACGTGTGCTCTGCTCCTCTCTTTCCCTAGATCACCCAGCTGAAAATAGATCACAACCCTTTCGCAAAAGGATTCCGAGACAATTATGACACGTAAGTAAACCGGATTTTTTACTACCCTTCTGCCGGCTGCACGCACATGTCAAAGAGGGGAGATTTAGGATGAGGGCTGGCTCATTTCACACCGAGATGTGTAATGTCAGGCTTTTCCAGAGCCCTCCGGGAGGGAAGCACACGCCCGCTCCCGCACAGGGGCTGTCCCTGCGGCGAGGCCCTGCGCAGCCCTGAGGCCGCTTCCGCGCCTGGGGCCGCTCTGCCCGCACCTGAGTCCGCATTTCGCTTTGGCACTTGCGGCGGTTTTGTTGCTGGTTTTTCCTGGCACGTATCTTGGCGCCTCTTTCAAGCTTCCGTTTCACTTGAGTGCAGGGGCTCCGAAAGAAGCACCCGAGCAGCAGGGGCTCAGTCCCCGGCAACCCGCCGGGTCTGCATCATCCCCGGGTCCGCAGAGCCGCTGTCCGGAGGGAAATGTCTTCGTCTCGTTTTATTCTTCTCCGGGGTTGGCTTTTTTTTCCTCCCCTTCACCCTTCTGGGTGGAGCAAAAACCTCTGAAGTTTTAACCGTGGTTTGTCCCTGTTCTGCCTCTGCCCGGCCGCCTCCAAGGCGTTCCCCGCCGTTTGACCCCCGGCCGTGACCCCGGCGCCACACGCGGCTCGTGCCCCTCCGAGTGCGGCTCCGGGGCGGCATCAACACTCGGTCCCCGCCGCCGCTTTTCCCGGCCCTCGGAACAAAAATGGGGATATCCCAGCCTGCAGGCCCTGCAGGCAGGCTTCCCCTGGCCCGGGGAATGCCCTGGATGCCCACCCGGTATCCCCCTGCCCAGCTTGGGGCAGCGACAGGTGGCGGCCCCAGGGCGGCCCGTACGCCCGGGGGAGCAGGCGGCTTGTGAACTCGCCTGTCCTGCCACAAGCTTGGGGTCTGTGGGACGGGCCCCCGGCTTTGAGGAGGAAAACCTTTTCCTCTCTAAACTGGCGGCGAGCGGCCTCACTTGGCCTCGAGCGCCTCATCCCATGCATATCTTCAGCGCCTGCTCCAGCCTCTCTCCGCTGGACAGCGGTCCAGCAGCCACCAGCAGCAGGCTTTCAGGACGAGGGTGGAAACGACGCCGAGAGCCGAACTAGTGCGAGAGGGCCCCGGGGCCGAGCTCCATCTCTCCCCAGGGAGCAGCTTGTGGTGCGGTCGCTCTCCCCCAGGGGCGGGGGTCGCGGAGGCTGTGGCGGAGAGCAGGGCCGCCGCCGGCAGGGCAGCGTCGGTCCGCGGCGCCAGGGAGGGAGGCGACCGAGCCTGCCCGCTCTCCGGGGGCTCTGTGAGAGTATGTGCGGCCTTTGGAAAGGCTGCGTGGCCTTCGCCCCCAGCCAAAAGTGCTTTTCTCTTTCTGATAGGAAAAAAACTTTATAGGGCGTCACTTGAAAGGAGACGGGGGGAGGGGGAAGTTTCAATGTTGTCTAGCACGTTGAATTTGTTTAAGGGCCAAGTTTATTTTGGATAAGAAATTCCAGGAGGCGTGGAGGGTTAATTAAAGCACAGTTTTAGCCTGAATTAAATACAGATAGTAGTTATTCATCCATTAAAGTTTTTATAATCGCAAATTGCAGCCCAGCATGGGAGAATTATATATAGGCCATGCAGGGAACACTGGAAGTGTCTGGCTTTACATTTCCTACAGTAGGTGTTTAAAGATTAGCTTAATTTAAACTCAGTAAAATGTTGATGGTTCGTCTGTGACTCCCAATAATAAGTGTTAAACAGCCGATAGAATTCCGTAGTCTGCCACTCATGCTGTTCGCGGCAAATGACCGGGCTGCCTGTTGCGCATGTGGTGGGACCGGTCAATGTGTCACCGCGCGGGATTCCACGCCGTTGGGTTGCGGGTTTGGACCAGAGAGAGGGATCACAGCCCCGTCAAAGAATGGCCAACCGGTTCCGAATGATTTGTTCTCCGTGCTTGCCCCCGTCTTTCCTCTTCCCCCTTAAAGGCCTTCGGCGCTACCGATGCTGGAGGCCAAGCCCGGAGAGGAGCCCAGGCTCCCGGGCCGGGCGGGAGCGCTCGGGGACGGCGCCGTCCCGTTTGTCCCCCGAGGGCCGCGTTCGGCCGGGTAGCGCCGAGGAGGGCGCCGGGCTGCGGCGGACACCCAGCTCTCTCCCTTCTCTTGGGCAGGATCTACACGGGCTGCGACATGGACCGGCTGACGCCTTCCCCCAACGACTCGCCCCGCTCTCAGATCGTGCCCGGGGCCCGCTACGCCATGGCCGGCTCCTTCCTCCAGGACCAGTTCGTGAGTAACTACGCCAAGTCCCGCTTCCACCCCGGGGCAGGAGCCGGCCCGGGGCCCGGCGCCGACCGCAGCGTGCCCCACACCAACGGGCTGCTCTCCCCACAGCAAGCCGAGGACCCGGGGGCCCCCTCGCCGCAGCGCTGGTTCGTCGCCCCCGCCAACAACCGCCTCGACTTCGCCGCCTCCGCCTACGATACGGCCACCGACTTCGCCGGCAACGCGGCCACGCTGCTGTCCTACGCGGCCGCGGGCGTTAAGGCGTTGCCGCTGCAGGCGGCCGGCTGCGCCGGGCGGCCGCTGGGCTACTATGCCGATCCCTCGGGCTGGGGAGCCCGCAGCCCCCCGCAGTACTGCAGCAAATCGGGCTCCGTGCTCTCCTGCTGGCCCAACAGCGCGGCGGCGGCGCGCATGGCCGCCGGCAACCCCTACCTGGGGGAGGAGGCGGAGAGCCTGGCCCCCGAGCGGTCCCCCTTGCCGGGCGCCGAGGACTCCAAGCCCAAAGATTTGTCCGACTCCAGCTGGATCGAGACGCCGTCGTCCATTAAGTCCATCGACTCCTCCGATTCTGGGATTTACGAGCAGGCCAAAAGGAGGCGGATCTCCCCCTCGGACACCCCGGTGTCCGAGAGCTCTTCGCCCCTCAAGAGCGAGGTGCTCACCCAGCGGGACTGCGAAAAGACCTGCGCCAAGGACATCGGCTATTACGGCTTCTACTCGCACAGCTAGGCGCGGCCGCCGGCCCTCCGTCCTTTTGCACAATAACTCCTCCGCGTTAGCGCACTGACCCCCGCCCCTAGCTGCCCCATCCGTGCCCCGGCCCGGCCCGGCCCGGC